>JAJOZX010008904.1:0-42500 GCA_023014485.1 Bathynomus jamesi | reverse complement strand
TTAATGCTTTTGGGAAGTATCCGATGGAGAGACTGGCGCTAAATATGTTTGCTATCTCTTCGTGTATGTTCGGGGGCGACTTTTGGATCAGGGTTTTCGTGATTCCGGAGGGGCCTGGTGCCTTTTCTTTAAGAGGCTGATCGTGTCAGTGACCTCTTTCACCGTAATTCTGAAGTTGGCATTTAGGGTTCTGCCCTATCCGTTGGTAGGATCCTTTCGTGGTTGTCTTCCAGCCACTGTGTGACCCTTGCTTCATTGTCTTCGTCGAACAGGTCATTTTCTTCATCGCTTATGTTGAACGTTCTTCTGAGACGATTTCGAAAGCTTTCCGCTATTTCTTGGTCCGAGATGAGAGGTCTTCCGTTTTCATTCCGGAGTATCTTGAATTTTTCAGCTTTGGGTGTTCCTTTTAGTTTCCTTATCTGTGACCAGAAGGTTTTAGGGTCTCTTTCTACGTCTATCCTGACGACGAGCGCGTTCCACATGTCGTGTTCTTTTTCAATCCACAAGCCTCGTAGTCGGGCTCTGAGTTTGTATTGCAGTTTGTTATGCAGGTAATTTACGCCGCTGTCCATCTGGTTCCTGACGACGTTTAATTGGCGTGTGGCGGCGACGATTTCTTCGGAGGGGGGGGTGTGGCAGAATGCGGTGGGTGATGGTGGGTACGTGCTTTTCCTTGGCAGTCTCCAGCGCCTTCAGAAGGTCTGCCGTGGCAGCTTCAATTGCTGCTATCCCCCCACCATTCAGTTCTGAGGGCTCGTGTTGGGCGAGGTCAGCCTGGTACTCCTCCCAGTTCGTCTTGCGGATGGAGTGGCGGGGACGAATTGGGACTTGTAAAGGAGCGCAGGCAATCTTCATGATGATAGGGACGTGGTCGCTGGGTGTGGCTGGGCCGGATAGTGATGAGTGTTGAGGTATGCCAGATTATTGGCAATAATTTTGTCGGGCATCGTTCCGGCGTTCCTGCCGTAAAAGTTGGAAAATGTGGCCCTAGCCACTTCATTTTCCCCTTCTGTTTATTTCCGCCAGTTGTTTCCCGTAATGGTTACTGTAGTTATCGTCGAAGTCCACATGTCTGGCATTCAGGTCTCCGATGATGTAAACTGGGCAGTTGTAGTTCAGAAGTTTGATAATATCTGCTGATGAGATGGTGCCCCTCCTCGGGGCAGTATGTCGTCCCAATGACGAGGTCTTCGTGGCCCAGTTTTAACCTCACTGCCAGTGTTTCGTCTTCGAAGCTTGTGATCTCTTCGAAGCGAAGACCACGTTTGACGGCAATTGCAACACCGTCATGCAGTTCTTGCGATCTGTTCGATTGTATGATGTTGTAATTGAACAGTTTTTATTTGCTGGGGAGCCTTTAGGCTGTGTGAGTTAATGAGGATGATGTCTGGGTCGATTAGTCTGTAGGTATTGGCCAGAGACGACTTGTGCGTTTGCCATGCAGTACATTTTGCTGAAGAATCGTTAGGTTAGATTGTTGCGCGTGCATGTTGATTGTGTTTTGCTTTTTGGTTCAGTGCCTGTGGGGGAGCGCGTCGCATTTCCTGAACGAATTTTTTTGAATGCCTGGTCCGGGAGAACGTCGAGGTCCTCACCGATGACAGCGATTTCTTGTCGTTCGATCAAGAGTGGGATGTCATAAGTGGTGTCCACATTCTCTTTGAAGGTGTACTTATAAGATCCCTCTCTCAGCCCTTTCACCAGTTGGGGTAGCACCATGGATTTCGTACGTGTAACTTGAGGATTCGTTCTTGCCCGGTTCGCTGATTGTTTATTTTCGGGAAAGTTTCTTTTATTATTAATGCTTGGGTGATTTGAAGTCTTTCCTCATCCCTTATTTGCGTTACCACCTTCGTCGCTTCCACTATCTGTTGTCGGGTCAGGTTTAACTTATGTATGTTCCACATATAGGCTGACCATATTTCCTTGAGACCAAAACGGGACATTGAGATGGCAAAAAAGGGACGGGGTTATGTAATATTCTGTATTCATAAAAAAGTAAGTACATAAACCGGGACAAAAGACATTTTTATTAAACGACGGGACGGCCAGGAATATAAAACAAACGGTACTGTCCCGTTCAAAACGGTACGTATGGTCAGCCTATCCACATATGATCTTTCAGACTTCCTTCTTGTAAGTGCATTGTCAGAATTGAAATTGGCAAGCGATAGTAATAGTGATAATAATAATAATATTATTATTAATAAAAATAATAGTAATAAATACAATATAGTTTATAAAATCTTACATAATTTTAAATTAAATGATTTGTTGCATATTTAGTTGAGAATAAATGATGCTTACCCCTTTCGCTCCGGGTGTGGTAAATAAACCAACTCCTAATGTTTTTTGAACTCCGGGTGTAATTTATAAACCAAGAGTATATCCCTCTTTTTCCACCTTCTGGGGTTTAAAATGGGGAGATATATGTATTATAATACGCTATGCCCGTAGTGAAAGGGTCAATAAAAAATATAAAAAAGGAATAAATTTCGAAATTAAAAGTGCTTAATGAAATTAGCATATTTTAAATAGTTGATTATAAAATGGGAACTTCATTACTGCGGTAAAAATGGCAGTAGTGAACTTATACAACAGTAGGAGCTAATGAATTGCTTTTTTATTGATTTGCGAAGTACATTTAGTGACGAAGCCTGGCTGATATGCATGGGAATTGCATTTCAGACATCGTTCCTTTGAAAAAAGTGCATTTCCTGCAGTTTTATGTATAGTTAGGTTTGTGTATAAAATCCATGGGCAGTCTGGTGTTATAACGATGGTGTATTTGATAGGGGAGCGGGATTGATCTTTGAATGGGTTATATATATATAATTTTGCCATCCACACAAAGTTCACAAATAATTATTTAACTGCACAGATGGTAGCGCCGGCAATTATCACTGGGGAACACAACTTTGGTGACTTAGATGTTAGACCTGTTTCTGGGTATATTGAGGTCGCTGATTCTAAAAATGACATTAGTTTTTCTCCATCAGCTCTGCTTATCAAGATATATATATATCTATATATATTTCTATATAATGTATATAATATTATATAATTGCTGACTGGCAATCACTGTTGTTGTCAATTGAATACAAAAGTATGATGAATGTCAGCAAAATAGTGTATTAACATCAAACAAGCATAAGGTACGAAAAATATTTCTTAAATTCAAACAAGCTTGAGACACGAACGGCAAAAAAGTTCTTTCATTGAGACATCTCGCATAAACCGCGTTTCTGAGATTTCTTGCGATGAGATGTGCCAGGACATTCGCGTTGGATGCTCCAGCAGTAATCTGCCATCATGTGAGTATCCCATCGTCCGCGGTACCGTTCTTCCATGGTCCTTAGTTCTTGGTGAAATCGTTCACCCTGTTCCTCGCTTAGATCACCGAGGTTATCTGGGAAACGATCCAAATGACTGTGGAGGTAATGCAGTTTGATGCTCATTTTACAGCCAAGTTACAAAAAAGAGAGCATATTCTCCACTAGTTCACCGTAGTTATCGGCCTTATAGTTCCCAAGGAAATTCTTCACAACCATACTAAACGATGACCACGCACGTGCCTCAATGTTGTCCATTGAATCTTGGAAACGCGGGTCTTTCATGAGTTCCCGGATTTGCGGTCCATCGAAAATACCTGCCTTCAGCTTTTCCATGCTCAGCGCAGGAAATTTTCTACATATGTAGCCAAAACACGTCCCTCTCTGTTCAAAGCCTTTATAATTGTTTCATCAAACCTAGTTTGATGTGCAGTGGTGGCAATATGATCCTTTCTCTGTCAACCAAAGCTTCTTTGATGATATTTTTTTCTCCAACCACCATGTTTTCTCTCAGAGGCCACTGTCTTCTCACCCAGTGTTCATCTTTAGCTCTACGGTCCCAGAGACATATAAAGCACGGGTACTTGGTGTATCCGCTCTGCTGGCCCAGGAGAAAATTCACCATCTTCAGATCCACACAGCTCACCCATTGGTGGTCTCGGTATGATATCTTTTCTAGGACTAGGGCGACTGTCCCGTGCTCTTCTCTCATACCGACTGAGTGACCAATTGGGATTGATCTGTATCTGTTGCCGTTGTGTAGAAGAACACATTTTAGGCTCCGTTTGGAGCTATCTATGAATAACCGCCATTCACTTGGTGTGTATTCCGATATGCCCATTTATCAGCAATCCGCGCACATTGTTGCAGAAAACTAAATCGTTCTCTTTTGAGAAGAAGGGCAGTAAATCCTTTTATCTGTCGCGATATAACGTGATTTTGGTTCCCGGCAGCAGTAAATTTTTTTTCTCCCAGCCTGGAAGCTAACAATTCAGACGATTTCTTCGAAAGACTTAAGTCCCTTATGAGGTCGTTTAATTCGTGTTGACTAAAACCTTCTGCAACTGATGACGGTTCTTCGAAATCACTGTCATTTTGCCCACATATGCTTTCTTTGTCAGTAGCAGATTCATCATCTTCTTGAGGAGCTCTGGAAGATGGCTGAATGATGGGACAGGTATCTCATCTGAATGTGAAACAGGCCGTCTAGCTGAGTCTATGTCAGGATACGTCCATTTACTCCGGTTACGTCCATTGATGCCCTTTATATTCACCAAACAAAAGTAACAGTCATCACTGTGGTTTCTCTGTTCTCTCCATACCATTGGTATACCAAATTTCAGGCACCTCCTCTTTCCGTTGGTCCATTGCCGCAGATGCTCCGTACACGTTTTACACACAACATGAGGAGCCCATGGCTTATCTTGGTCCCCTAGTTGTACTTTGAAATAGGCAAATAAGCTTTTTTCACAAAATCAGTAATAGTTTTTCTCTGTTCAATGAACGTGTACTCTCCGCAGATAAAAAAAACACATCTGGATGATTTAAACACTTTCTTCGTGATGAAGCCATGTCAACACCTGTAACAGGAAAGAATTCACGTTAGTACATGTACAATACACATGCAAAACAGCAACATCAGCAAAATCATAGCTACAATTTAATTATACAGATGCATTTAGATTTACGAGCACTCATAATACCGTTCCAGAAGGGTAATAAAGTAGGTAATGACGTATGCAATATCTCAAAAACTAGAGCTGCTAGAACAAAATGGATGATATTTTCTGAATCAGTGGCATGAAAATATCCAGAATAAGGTCTAAAATCTCAGGCACCAAGAAAACAATTTTTTTTTTGTTCCCCAGTGTTATAATTCTTTTTTTTTCGTGATATGATTATTTACTCCGGCTAAGTAGCTATTTTTACCTTTACAATGCTTCCCACTATATACTAATGAGCGTGTCTTTATCACGAATTTTTAAAAATACATAAGACTTCCACTGTTATTATAAAACACAAAGCGGTTTTAATATTTAATCTTAAGTTCATTCACGGGTTACGTTATTTAAACTTACGTTATATAATAATAGAACGGGGAAATAAGCCTTAATCAGGAATATGGAACAGGTTTAGCGAAACAGGAGTATGGTCTTGGACCTGAAGAGAATTGCCTTCGTAAGTCCTAGGGGAAAATGAAATTGAATTTACAGGCCGAAGTTCATCTTAAAAGTAGGCTCTATTTCCCACGGCCTCGAGTCAAGATGCTAAAATAAAATGACAAGGGAGGGTAAATACGATCTTCTGATGGAATGTGCGCAACCCTTTCTCTGTGACAAACTGTTCTCGACTCCTCTCGATTTGATCTCACTCCTCGACTGCTCCAGAGACTTCACTCACTCGCTCGACTCCTTCTCTCTGTCTGTTTCCGACTGCCTCCGGTCTTCTTGCACGCCCTCTTATTTCGTCTTGTTCGTGGTTTCCCACCTGCGATTGCGTCTCCCGCCAGAATGTTTTTGGGGCTTGCTTTCTCGCAATCCTGAACTTACAAACAACTTTAAATACATTATTTTAAGAGTTTTACAAATTCCTAACTGTTTTATATTTTTGAACTAACCTGTTTAACCTATTTGACAGTATTAAATAATTTAATTATATATTCCAAGTACTATTTGAAAAATAAGCTATTTACGAATACATGATCCGATGAACTCACGGTGTGGCATCGCGTGACTGGTATTCTCACACCCCATTGATTAAATAAAAATGTCACGTGTTCCAGTAAGAACAAGTTGAGAACTGTTCGGATGTTTACGTGCAGGAAGTCACGTATCATTTTCTGTGATTTACCTGAGGTCTACTTGGAATTTAGATATTACTTTTCAAACCCTAACTTGGTGTTTTTCATTTACGTCAAAATTCTACTATATTTTATATTATTAATAACCCCTCATTTTTTTCAAACCGAACACTGTCTCGTAGCACAATTCATATCAACGACATATGTAAAATTATCGCTAATTATACCTAATACTTCCATATCACATATACAGTATATAATTTTATAACTAATATTTTATATATACTGTATATATATATATATATAACTAGAACAGGGTAAGTAGGAGGTAATTAAAAAGGCAAATAATGTTAAAGTTTAACATACACGATGTTAAATCATAAAACGTTGGAGGTGATAAAGATGATATCAAATATTTAAATATTTTGATAGAGGAACTGTTAACACCTTTAGCGATTGAGTTATTTACGGGGAGCTTTTAAGGGAAAAAACCCTTTAAAAGACTGAGTTTTATGAAGGAAATGACATATTTTAACAGCCATGCATTATGTGTACAAATAAACAAACTTCCTTTGCACGTTGTCCAACTGAACAGCAACAAGTTAATGTTACCATGACCTAAAATTACTTATAAAGGTAATCCCCAATAATAATAAGAAGAAGAAAAAAAATGTGTTTAAGTTTTTGCCAATGAATATACAGGGTGTCCCATAAGTCTGGTTTCATAGGAAAATTTATTTTAAATTACATTTTCAGATGTAATACATTAGAACTAAAATGTTCAAATTGATGTCTTATTTTGGGACATTTTTTTTTTTGTTGCGGTAGAATAACACGCAATGGGCTAATAAGGCCTCCGGCTTTTCCTCAAGAGTCTGACTCACTATATTAGCCACTGCTTGCTATTCTATCCGCAACAAAAAAAAAAAGGTCCCAAATAAGACATCAATTTGAACATTTTCGTTTTAATGTATTACTTCTGCGAATTTAATTTAAAATACATTTTCTTATGAGACGGACTTATGGGACACCCTGTCTATATATATATATTTCATAGTAGTGTCATTTTATTTGTTGACCTTGAGGTACAGTGTAAACAGAAAAGTTCCGATGACTGAAGAGTTTGAACCGTCTCTTTTCCCCATTAGTGCCAAAATACAATAGGTTAAATAAAAGGGGCTCCTCTTCTCACAATTAAGTTCCAAATTGGGTTGGGAACCGCATCCATAGGCACTAACGGGGAGCTTACTGGCTCAGTTTTTAACCAAAGTTCTCTACCAAAAATGAAATCAAAACGATCAGTGGTAGGAACCGTTTATCACTCGAAACGATAAAGTCCCCCCCCCCCCCCCCACAAAAAAAAAGTGCTCAGTTTTTGTAAATATTTGTCAGCTTGTTTTGTATTAAAAAAAAAAGAAAAAGAAAAAAGAAAGAAAAATATACGTGTAAATTACACCACACCCGATCACTGCTTGCATACATTTTTCAGTACGGTGTAAATAACCCTTTTATATAAATATATATAAATAAATGGTTAACCATGAAACCATGGTCTTTATGTCCGCCATTTTGGTTTTGATAAGAAATTTAAAAAAAAAACAAATTTCTTTCGGTTTCCTTCAATATTCAAAGAATTTCTTTTCGCACTTAAATAACGATTTGTAAAAACAAATGTCTCCGAGTAAAATAAACTCCCAACTCTTTCCTAGGGATGTGCCGGGTATCCGGGCTATATCCGGTAACACCTCTACGATTGTTTATAATAAGTAAACTGAGAAGGGAATTAAAAGAATTTGTTTATTTTCATTGACTAATGTTTTCTTTGCATTAAAAGTGAGAACAAATCGTATTGTATGAGACCCGTGTTAAGCCGGCCGCGCACGGGATAGTGTTACGACTCACGACTGACAACTTGGGTCGTGACGACTTAAGTCGCGTTTTATTTTACATTGATAGAATGGGAGCTCCGGGGCACACTGCAGCGACCGCGACGCGATTCCCCAGAATCACGACCCAAATTGTCAGTCTAGTCGTGAGTCGCAAGACGGCCTTCAGCTAACTTTTAAGAAAAACTGTTCATGAATTGAGAACATTTTCTATTTTTAAACTAAAAAAAAAACAAGAGCTCATTTCCTTTTGCCATAAACTACAATTAATTAGTGTTAAAAATTTAAAAATTTAAAAATGTAAAGTTCTTCACGATAAAAAGTATCTTTTCCGCACTTTTAGGAAGAAAAAACTATCCATTATCTGAAAAGGGAAGATTTTCCCCTACCGCGCTTTTAAAAATATCTTTCTGAGTAAACTGAGTAAATATTGAATGGTTACTTTTTTATACCAATTTTTAGGCGTGTCAGACCTATATTTTATCTTTAAAATTCGATTTACTTTAATTTACTCGTAGTAAAATTAATAATAAGCGAATTTATTTACGAATAACTAAAATGAAAATGTTTTACGAATTACAAGATTTAATTCGCAGTGTGATTTATTTGAATTATGTGGAGTCATTTCATCCAGCCTGCAGCCCTCATTTTCTTTACTGAATACGCAATATCGAAAAAGGTATTTATTAATATTAGAGATAATTATCTCTTAAGAACCTAATTAATTAATTCGATCTTATCAGAGAGGTAAACGCATGAAGCAAACACCGACATAGTAGGTACGAGGTATTTTTAAATAATGGTAACCTTATTATAAGTTATGCTTTATATATGGTATTGTATTTATTTAGTTAATATGCAATATATGGTCTGGACTCTAGACTCTAAATGGTTAAATTAATCTTAACATTCTATGTATTGTCGCAAACTGTTAACTTATAAAAAAAAAAAAAAAATCACGTAAAATATTATAGTCTGATTAACTACATTAAAAAAAAAAACAATAATATCCTAACCCTCGGAACCTTGATTTTGGCTCTTTTTTATAAAGGGGGGGGGAGGGCATTTTTTAGGGCACTCGCTCTTGGCTCCTAGTTTCTACATATAAAAAAAAATTAACCAAGACAAAAATCTGGAAACAGCAACATAAAATTAAAAAAAAAAAATTCAGAACCAGAAATACCAGTGAGTGTCTCAATTTCTGGTATCCTTATATTATGGTAAATAATGTTATGCCAAATTAATAAAATTAGTAACATTTATACCCTTTGTAAATAGTTTGAGGAACAAATGTGTATGCTTTATCTCTGAAAAAGCACTATCCGGTCGGATATCCAGAATTACCGGATACAGAGCATTTGGTACGGTAATTGTATTTTGTCAGATATCTGGCAAAACCACTATCCGGCACATCCTAACTGTTTACATATATATATATATATATATATATATATTATATATATTATATAATTCCGGTAATCTCTATGGGTAACGTAGACGTCTCGGTGCTCCTCAAACAGTATAATGAAGTGCAAAAGTCGATAGTGAACTGAAACACCAACACGTGGTGTCAAATCAGAAAAACGCGATTTCGCTAGAACAATTCCGGTCAGAGCTAGATGCGTTGAAAGAGATGCTCCTCCCAAAGCCCAGTTACTCGGAAGTAGTTCAGCAAGCCAGATCTCTAAGAAGCGCGTCGGGCAGCGAGGGAAACGAAATCCCCGCCTCCAACTCCCCCCCCTGAAGCTGGGTGAAAACGCAGCATGCAGGGATAGCGGTCAACCCCCCTCCCGTTTAGGAAAGGTCCCCTGTTCCCGATTTCACAATGAGGAACAGGGACGGTCCAATGCCGAGAGACGAGGCATCATTGCCCTCTTCCCTGCCTCCCACTGCAGAGGAGAGGTGTTCGATTACGCCTCGCTCGGTGCGCAGTTCCCCCCCCTCCCACCGAAGAAGGAGGGACACGTGTGGCCGTCAGGTTATAAACACCGCTAACAGACCCTCACCAAGCCACAGAGTAAGGGAGGGCCTCCTATCCCCCAAAGCTTGTGCCACCCATCCCCCAGGCAGGCGAACCCTGCCTCAGGGAGATCGAGGGAGGAGGACGACGCGACGGTGGGTAACTGTTAACAGGCGCTAAACACGAAATCTCCGTATTATAACTCATTTAAAGTAATAATTAAAGGTGTAAATCCGCATTTCAACCCGTATAATATGAGTCAATGGCCAGACAGTATTATTGTTAAGGAGTTTATTCACTTTTCCATGAGATTTGATAACAGGCAAAATAATAATAATAAATAATAATAATAGGCGCCCTAACGGTAATGCCTGAAAGTTGTACTGTGTTTAATAATAATAATCTTACTAATAATAAATTCTCTATCAGTCATGGCGGATAACTTGTTGAAAATAGTCTCATATAATGTAAGGTCAGTGAGGAATTCAACTGTAGATGTTCATAAAATTTGCGACAGTGCAGATTTGATACTCCTGCAGGAGCACTGGCTACCTAAGCAAGAGCTAAAATTCCTCTCTACTGTCCATGATGACTTTATGTACCATGCGTCATCAGCAGTAGACTTGTCAGATGAATTAATGTACGGTAGGCCTTTTGGTGGTGTTGCTTTCTTAATAAGGAAAAATTTGTGAAAACATAAAATTTTTAACAAGCGATAATGTAAGGTTGTTAAGCATTGAATTACAAGTGAACAATGATTGCATATTAATTGTAAATTGCTATTTACCATATAACAACGGCAATAATCTAGATGAATACTTTGATTTGCTGTACAAAATTAAGTCATTATCAGATAACCCCAAATATTCTCACTGTATAATAATGGGTGACTTTAACGCGCATGTGAACTCGGAATTCTTTGTAGAATTGGGTAACATGTGCGAGTCGGCCAATTTAAGTATAAGTGATGTAGATGTATTAGGGGTAGCCAGTGGTAATTTTACATACGTTAGTGATATGAGTGGTACCACCAGGTGGATTGATCATTGTCTCACTAGTAGTAATCTAAAGGATCGAATTGTTAGAGTTCATATTCTGCATGATTTCCTTCTTTCTGATCATAGACCATTAGAAATATTAATTAACGTTACCAATTTATGCGCAACACGACTTAACAAGAACTCAATAGGTAAGAATAATCGCGTCGATTGGTCCAATGTTACGATGCAGCAGAGAATAGAATACAAAGACAGAACATGTCACCTCTTTAATAATTTAGAAATTTTGCACCTTGCCTGTAATAATCCTTGCTCAAATGATTCTCACTGTAAACTCATAGATAGGTATTATCGTAAGATAATATCTCTGTTAAGTGAAGCAGGAAGCCTCCTGATTAAATCTTACAACTATCATACTAAGATTATTCCTGGATGGAATGATTTTATTGCCCCCCTGAAGAGGGAATCGAAAGACGCCTATGATTTGTGGTGCTTTCATGGTAGACCCAGATTAGGACCAGTATACTTGAATATGTGTAGAAGTCGGGGTCAGTATAAGGCGGCCATAAGGCGATGTAAACAGGAAGAAGAGTCTATTCGAGCATCAAAAGCCTGTGAAGCTCGCATAAATAACGATAATAACAAATCTTGGAAATTTGTTAAGAATCAAACGGGTGTCAAAATGTCCTCCCTCCGACAATCGATGGGGTGTCGGGGGAGGATGAAATTGCAAAGCTGTGGAAAACCCACTATTCTAACATTCTTAACTGTGTGAGTAGGGATAATCTTAAGATAGATTGCAGCGAAACGATTGTGGGAGGGACAAGAGAAAATACTTTGATATCATTTTCTGAAGTAAAGAGGTTAATTAAAGAGTTAAAGATTGGTTCTGCGTCAGGGGTAGATGACTTATCGAATGAGCACTTAAAATATGCAAATGACGTAGTATGCGTATATCATTGCTCCAATCAGCCATGCTTGCTCATAGCTATATCCCTGCAGAGTTCATGAGGGTATATATCTTGCCCCTGGTCAAAAATAAGTACGGAGACATTCTGTCCAGCAATAATTACAGGCCTATTGCTGTCGCTTCCTGCTTCTCGAAACTACTAGAAAAACTCTTGTTACGCCGATTAAATGATTTCCTATGGACATCTCCTAATCAGTTTGGCTTTAAAAGGTCCCACTCAACTGACCTGTGTATCTATGTACTTAAAGAAACAATATCTAAATACATTGACAGTAATTCAACTATTTATAGCTGTTTCCTTGATATAAGTAAAGCATATGATAGGGTAAACCACAATATTTTATTTGCAAAACTAGAAGACAGGAAGGTTCCCATGTACATATTAAATTTATTGAAATTTTGGTATTCCCACCAATCTTTCACTGTTAGGTGGGGCAATGTACTATCCGAGTGTTTTGGCTCCTCTTGCGCGGTGAGACAAGGCTCCTTGCTCTCCCCTATGCTGTTTAATTAATGTGGATACCGACGGATTAATTGCTTCACTTAATGAGGCAACAGTGGGATGTTGTATACATAACACAAGGATACATAACTTAGTTTATGCCAATGATATGGTGTTAATAAGTCCCTCTGTTAAAGGTCTGGATCGGCTACTAAATGTCTGCGAAGAGTATTCGCAGAAACATGATATTGTTTTTAATGTTACAAAAACTAAGGTTATGCAATTTCATCCTAAAAGCTGTAATCAGCTCCTTCAGTTTTGACTCGGATATAAGAAAACAATCTCGAAGCCTGTGTGCTAAAGCGAATACGGACAGCAACTGTGGGTGAATTATAAAAAAGGTTCTGGCAGAACTCTAAATTTGCTGTACAACAGGTCTTTTAGACTCTTACATAAATTACCCCCGAGATGCTCAGCTTCGCAAATATTTGCTACCCGCAATGTCCCGTGCTTCCCGGAGGTAACAAGACGTGCTCAACACAGTCTAATGCAAAGACTTAAAAAACCAACCAACCCGATCATCCAAGATCTCCATGAGTCCTGCCATTATCCTCTTAAGTTATGGACTTCTTGGTATGAAAACGTCTGTCTGTAGCTCCACTTAACTTCGACATTACAGTATTATTTCTAATCAATTGTATATATTTCTATCCTTAGTATATGAACTGTCATTGTAGTAATAATATTTGCCATATGGATTATAGTCTGCCAATAAACATTTTCATTTTCATATACAGTATATAATTATATGGTATACACACACGAAGGTAATTCAATAAGTATCCGCACTTTTTACTTTCACAATTTTATTTTCACATCTGATAGATTATAAACACTCATTTCTCAACATAGTTCTCCCTGTTTCTCAATACACTTAGTCCAGCGATCTACAAGCTTCCTAATGCCATCACAAAGAATGATTTTGGCTGTGTGCGTAGCCAGTCATGCACCGCCTCCTTCAGGTCATCATCGCCTTGGAATCGCTGACCTCTCAAAGCATCTTTTAGTGGTCCAAACAGGTAAAACTCCGAAGGTGCCACGTCTGGACTGTAGCCTGGATGGTCGAGAACTTCAAATTTAGTTCTTGAAGGCATTTTCTAGTCTGTGCAGCGGTGTGAGGGCGCGCATTGTCGTGTAACAGACTAACACCTTCCGACAATCTACCTCTCCGTTTTGTGCGAATTGCTTGCTTCAACTCATTCCGAAACATGTCAGCATACGATGTACTTGTTACTGTAGTTCCACGCTCTAGATAATGTTCAAGGATAGGGCCTCATATATCCCAAAACAGTGTTAGCATAACTTTACCTGCTGACGGCTGCGCTTTGAACTTCCTTGCAACGGGAAATGATGGATGCTTCTATTGCATGCTCTGTCGTTTGCTTTCTGGTTCATAGTGATGGATCCAGGTTTCATCTCCAGTAATAATGCGCTCCAAAAAGTTTTCACCTTCATTATGATACTGCGCTAAAAGACGAGAGCAGACGTCCATACGATTACGCTTGTGCTCTTCTGTCAACTGTTTGGGCACCCATCTTGCACAAACCTTGTGAAAGCCAAGAATGTCATGAACTATCGAATAGGCTGACCCTTGACTGATGTCTAATGACGATGCAATTTCTTTTATTGTTAATCTTCTGTCATCGAAAATCACGGCTCTGGCTTCTTCCTGCTTGTCACCACTGGTTGATGTTGACGGTCGTCCTGAGCGCTGAGCATCTGTTACACGTGTCCGACCTTCCTTGAACATTTGAATCCACTCGTACACACTTCGCCGTGGTAACGCATTATTCCCATACTGAGCACATAAACGCGTGAATTTCAGCTCCTTTCATACCTTCTGCCCACAAAAAACGAATCACGGATCTCTGTTCTTCCTGATACAAATTGAAAGCGGCGCAGCCATCCTCACTACTCGTACGATATGTGACAGCTACGAGTAGCCTAAATAAGCCTATACTGTTGCTAGCCTAAATAAGCCTATAGATCTCAATTTGGCTCGCTATTACGAGTATATATTACAGTATATACTATATTATCACTAAAATAAAAAGTGCGGATATTTATATTGAAGTACCCTCGTGTGTGTATATATATACAGTATATATGAAATTATTTCACGAAAGTAACACGTGAAAAATATTTATGATGAATAAAACCACGAAGGAAAGGAAACACAAAAGGTGCTCAAGCGCTTTCGTCTAATGACATCCTCAGGATATAGCTATGAGCAAGCATGGCTGATTGGAGCAATGATATACGCATACTACGTCATTTGCATATTTTAAGTGCTCATTCGATAAGTCATCTACCCCTGACGCAGAACCAATCTTTAACTCTTTAATTAACCTCTTTACTTCAGAAAATGATATCAAAGTATTTTCTCTTGTCCCTCCCACAATCGTTTCGCTGCAATCTATCTTAAGATTATCCCTACTCACACAGTTAAGAATGTTAGAATAGTGGGTTTTCCACAGCTTTGCAATTTCATCCTCCCCCGACACCCCATCGATTGTCGGAGGGAGGACATTTTTGACACCCGTTTGATTCTTAACAAATTTCCAAAATTTGTTATTATCGTTATTTATGCGAGCTTCACAGGCTTTTGATGCTCGAATAGACTCTTCTTCCTGTTTACATCGCCTTATGGCCGCCTTATACTGACCCCGACTTCTACACATATTCAAGTATACTGGTCCTAATCTGGGTCTACCTTCGTGAAATAATTTTCATATATATATATATATACACAAACTCAGAATGGTTCCCTGAGAACATTATATGTTAAACACAGACCGTGCATGGAACAAGGAACTCTTCTGGGAAAATTAAATCCACTATAGTCCGAATAAGTAATGGTAAATGACAAATACCATAGTTTTTTCTTTTTCATGATTTTAGCCCGACGTGGGCAACGGGTCTCTCGCAAAGAGATCCCATAAATATAGCTTCCCTCACCAGCTATCTGCAAAGCAGACAGGATCCAGCTTTGGGACATGGATCTAGGGTTTAAAGCAAGCCTAGATCCCTACATTCAGAACCTCTATATAAGTAAAAGACTCGTTGCATTCACGTCGTGTTGAATAAATCAAGAAAAAGGGGTAACTATTGTATTTTTAGCCAAAAAAAACCAAAACTTAAACCTCAACCGGGACATTGAGCGTCCACTTTTCAAGGCACGAAACACGTCCGTTTAGTATACACAAACTCAGAATGGTTCCCTGAGAACATTATATGTTAAACACAGACCGTGCATGGAACAAGGAACTCTTCTGGGAAAATTAAATCCACTATAGTCCGAATAAGTAATGGTAAATGACAAATACCATAGTTTTTTTTTTTCATGATTTTAGCCCGACGTGGGCAACGGGTCTCTCGCAAAGAGATCCCATAAATATAGCTTCCCTCACCAGCTATCTGCAAAGCAGACAGGATCCAGCTGGATCCTGTCTGCTTTGCAGATAGCTGGTGAGGGAAGCTATATTTATGGGATCTCTTTGCGAGAGACCCGTTGCCCACGTCGGGCTAAAATCATGAAAAAGAAAAAACTATGGTATTTGTCATTTACCATTACTTTTCGGACTATAGTGGATTTAATTTTCCCAGAAGAGTTCCTTGTTCCATGCACGGTCTGTGTTTAACATATAATGTTCTCAGGGAACCATTCTGAGTTTGTGTATACTAAACGGACGTGTTTCGTGCCTTGAAAAGTGGACGCTCAATGTCCCGGTTGAGGTTTAAGTTTTGGTTTTTTTTGGCTAAAAATACAATAGTTACCCCCTTTTTCTTTGATTTATTCAACACGACGTGAATGCAACGAGTCTTTACTTATATAGAGGTTCTGAATGTAGGGATCTAGGCTTGCTTTAAACCCTAGATCCATGTCCCAAAGCTGGATCCTGTCTGCTTTGCAGATAGCTGGTGAGGGAAGCTATATTTATGGATCTCTTTGCGAGAGACCCGTTGCCCACGTCGGGCTAAAATCATGAAAAAGAAAAACTATGGTATTTGTCATTTACCATTACTTATTCGGACATAGTGGATTTAATTTTCCCAGAAGAGTTCCTTGTTCCATGCACGGTCTGTGTTTAACATATATTCTCAGGGAACCATTCTGAGTTGTGTATACTAAACGGACGTGTTTCGTGCCTTGAAAAGTGGACGCTCAATGTCCCGGTTGAGGTTTAAGTTTTGGTTTTTTTTGGCTAAAATACAATAGTTACCCCCTTTTTCTTTGATTTATTCAACACGACGTGAATGCAACGAGTCTTTTACTTATATAGAGGTTCTGAATGTAGGGATCTAGGCTTGCTTTAAACCCTAGATCCATGCCAAAGCTGGATCCTGTCTGCTTTGCAGATAGCTGGTGAGGGAAGCTATATTTATGGGATCTCTTTGCGAGAGACCCGTTGCCCACGTCGGGCTAAAATCATGAAAAAGAAAAAACTATGGTATTTGTCATTTACCATTACTTATTCGGACTATAGTGGATTTAATTTTCCCAGAAGAGTTCCTTGTTCCATGCACGGTCTGTGTTTAACATATATATATATATATATATATATATGGAATGAATTTCACATTAAACACGTGAAATGAATGAATACTGCAAACCCACAAGGAAAAAGAAAAACGATTCCAAGGGCTTTCGTGTATTCAGAGCTACACCTCGTCAGGGAATGACCTGACATCATTCCCTGACGAGGTTTAGCTCTGAATACACGAAAGGCCTTGGAATCGTTTTTCTTTTTCCTTGTGGGTTTGCAGCATATATATATATATAAGCAAATAACCACAAGGAAAAGGAAACACAAAGTCCGAGCGCTTTCGTGATATATTCACATTATCAAGGAGGAACAGAAAATAGACGGAGATTACAAGGTAAATGAGTTAAATAGACAAGCAAAAAATTCACAATCGGCACCTCAAAGCGCTCGGACTTTGTGTTTCCTTTTCCTTGTGGTTGTTTGCTTATTAATAAGGTCACGTGTTATTTTGTGATTTTAGTGCATGTATATATATATATACAGGGTGGGCCGAAAGTCTGGATCCATAGGAAAATATTTATTTTAATACATAAATTACAACAAATTGTAAATACTTAAAATGAATATCAACTTTAACTCGTAAATGCGTATCCGTGATACTGTACAGTGGTTCGTACTCCAGTATAAACAACAAATTATAACAAATGCTCAAATTGGCGGCCTCTGACATCGAGATACTTAGGGATGGAATTTATGATTTTTAATAATTCTTCGAATTGACGTTCTCGAGATGCGTGTTTCATTTGATAATCTTCTTGTTGACTTTACTGGACTATTCGTTAAAGTTTCACATACCATTGCAGAGGTATTTTCATCAGTTGCAGTTTTTGGACGACCAGAACGCCGTCGATCATGTACACTTCCTGTTTCTTTGAAAGTTTTAAACAACTTGCCAACAGTCGCATGTGTTACTGGATGCTTATCAGGATGATTTCTATTGAATTCGGTAGCAACTTCTCTGTGTGTAGCGCCCTGTCTTGCGTACATGAGCACAAGTTCTACCTGGTCTTCTGTTGTTAGATTCGAAGCCATTTCTGGGCTGAAATAAAAAAAGTATTTGAGTATTTATACTGGAGTGCGAACTACTGTACAGTATCACGGATACGCATTTACGAGTTAAAGTTGATATTCATTTTAAGTATTTACCATTTGTTGTAATTTATGTATTAAAATAAATATTTTCCTATGGATCCAGACTTTCGGCCCACCCTGTATATATATATATATATATATATATATATATATATATATATATATATATATATATATATATTAGTGATGTAGCGGATGTCATTTTTTTCACATCCGCGGATGCGGATGAGGATGTTTGATTTCAACATCCGCGGATGCGGATGTCTACATTTTCGTTATTTTTTAGGATATATTCGAGATTTGTTGTGTTTAACGTATATAATAAGTTATTATATAGAGAGAGCTGTAGCTATAATGTAGTATAATTGATTAATTGTACAATAATTGCTGTACTTTTCCCTGAACATATAAAATAATAGCAAGCATCTAACTAATATAGAAATCAATTAGTGAATTCGTCTGCAAATAAATTCGTTATATTTTGTTGAGTTTCAGCCACAATTAGAAACCATAATTGTGTTACCCGACCTCTTTCCCCAACCTCCACCCTTATAGAAAGAGATCTTTAATTAGCTTGATAACTATTTATATTAAGTTTAAAGTTTTATTAGGCATATTTATAAATGAGTAATTAAAATAAAGTAAACTAAGATGTTCATCGTTTAATATTCAAACTTAATTATAGGAAGGTTATGCTTAAGGAACATTAATTTTTCTGCCTTTTCTGCTGCCAGTCTGTTTCTCTTTTCATCATATATTAATCCAGCACTGCTAAATAATCTCTCGCTTGGTACGCTTGTTGGAGGACGTGCTAAATGTTTCCTTGCAAGTTTACTCAAGTATGGATAGATATTCTGCGTATTTTTCCACCAACTAATAGGATTGTCATATGCAGCCAGGCGTTTTTCTTGGTGATAGCTCGATCATTTTTACTACATCTTTTGACATCGCGTAGGTCTCGTCATCGCTGCTTGACTCAAGAAACTGAGAGAGAGATTCTGTGATAGATTTGCTTGTTGAAGGTGTTGGTTCTGTCACTGAAACTTTTATTCTTTTGGTGGGTGGCGAAGCGACAGATTCAAGAGATTGAAGCTCTTCAACTGCTTTGCCAAGTGATGATTTAACTCGTTCTAATGTACTAGGTGAAAATAACTTAGCTTTGTAACGAGGATCTAAGTAGGTTGCAAGAGAGTAACTTCATACAAGAACAGCCTCTCGTCTTGTCGCTTGCATCACTTTTGCGCACAATGAACTAGTTCTATTATTATAGTAGAATTTGATAATTTCCGCTTATTAATGACGTTTTATCTCAACGGTCTACATCCGCACGACATCCGCAGTCCAAAGTGCGGATGCGGATGTGGATGCGGATGCGAGAAAATGTGCGGATGTTCCGCGGATATGCGGATGCGGATGTGACCTACATCACTAATATATATATATATATATATATGTCAAATCTTTGCATCTCATAAAATATACCTGAATGAGGTCAGTCTTTGGGAGAGGTGCATTATGATCAAGGTCAATAACTGAAGTCAAAGCGTGTAATCCTTCTTGACACAAAAGGTGTCCCACCTTAATATTCGTCTTGTTTTACTCCGAAATATTGTGTATCTTACTCGGAACAAGACGAAAAATTTCCTTCTTCCTAACGAACTTTGTAGTCTGCTTTGCAATTACGAGAAACCACATCCCCCCCCCACACACACACACACACACGCAAGAGAACCTGAATGAATTGTCACGCGTCACTTTGCACGTACAAGTGCTCCGATACTCTCGGAAAAGGAGGTACAGTGAATGATTGGTTGTGTCACTTGTGTGTCGGGTTTCACGATTCGACCAGCCACTGACGCATAGCACACGTTACTGTCGTCTTTAATGACTAATTAAAACTAATCGAAAATAAAACGCTGATCGCTTCTAATAAAACAAACTTAAAGTTACGAATATTCGTAAAACTTACGTATAACGACATCCGCAATTACGTATAACTTTTAAAGTGGAAATCTATAAATTCGTGTATTAAATCTCGCAGTAATTACGTTACATAATGCATGTAATTGTTAGACCATTTTTGTTGTAGAATGACGTCACTTGACTCCTCCCCACCAAAAAAAATGAGAAAAAGAGCGGGTTTCTCCAACTCGGAATTCTTCTTAATTGCTGGCGAAGTATTTCCTGCACACACACACACACACACATATATATATATATATATATATATATATATATATATATATATATATATATATATATATATATATATATATTACAGTTAGATTGTGAAATCACTAGTTTCAGAATGTTACTATAAAAAATGATAAATATAGTCTACATATATATATATATATATATATATATATATACACACACAGTACTGTGCAAAAGTCAGAGACCACTGTCGATCTGATAACTATTAGATAATCTGTTGTATGAAAATTGGTTCTGAACCTCTGGTTCATATTAACGTATAACTAAGGTATTACTTAAGTGTATAAAGTTGTATAAGCTGGATGACCCTCTAGTCTGCATAAATTGGACTTGAGGGTTCATTCATTATATTACTTATAACGTGTGTGTTTAAAGATCTAGCGAACTATTACTGATGGATCTGCAGTAAATGCTACTAAGCTATTGTTATATCAATATTTACAATTAAAAGTATTGACATATTCACTTAAATTCTGCAAAACAAATTTATCCAAAACGTTTCTCATTATAATCCTAATTCATGCTGGGTTTTTTCTTTCACAGGCTTAAGAATTGACAAAAAGTACAATTTCTGATGAGATTAGATATAAAATAATACATTTGCATGGTGAGGGACTGAGTCAAAGAAAAATAAGTGAATGTACAGGCGTTTCCAAAACTGGTGTACAAAAAATCTTGGCTCGTCACAGCTCAAATGGAACCCCAGCTGATCGCCCTAGATCAGGGAGGCCCTCTAAGCTTTCTCTATCTGATCTACAATATCTAAAGATTACTTCCCTTCGAGACAGACGCAAATCCAGCACTTCACTCGCAGCAGATCTCGAAAAAACAATAGGTGTCTCAGTTGATCCCTTTACTGTATGAAGGAAACTTAACTCAGTAGGTCTTAAAAGACGTGTTGCAGCAAAAACGCCACTTTTAAGGAATGGAAATAAAGAGAAGAGAAGAAAATGTGATTTGGAACACAAGTATTGGACATCTGAGACCTACTGAATTAAGCTTCCTTCGTACAGTATAAGGATCAACTGAGACACCTGTTGTTTTTTCGAGATTTGCTGTAAGTGAAGTGCTGGATTTGTGTCTGTCTCGAAGGGAAGTAATCTTTAGATATTGTAGATCAGATGGAGAAAGCTTAGAGGGCCTCCCTGATCTAGGGCGATCAGCTGGGGTTCCATTTGAGCTGTGACGAGCCAAGATTTTTTTGTACACCAGTTTTGGAAACGCCTGTAGATTCACTTATTTTTCTTTGACTCAGTCCCTCACCATGCAAATGTATTATTTTATATCTAATCTCATCAGAAATTGTACTTTTTGTCAATTCTTAAGCCTGTGGAAGAAAAAAACCAGCATGAATTAGGATTATAATGAGAAACGTTTTGGATAAATTTGTTTTGCAGAATTTAAGTGAATATGTCAATACTTTTAATTGTAAATATTGATATAACAATAGCTTAGGAGCATTTACTGCAGATCCATCAGTAATAGTTCGCTACATCTTTAAACACACGCGTTATAAGTAATATAATGAATCAACCCTCAAGTCCAATTTATGCAGACTAGAGGGTCATCCAGCTTATACAACTTTATTCACTTAAGTAATAACTTAGTTATACGTTAATATGAACCAGAGGTTCTAGTTAATATGTATTTTTTTTAGTATCAAAACCAATTTTCATACAACAGATTATCTAATAGTTATCAGATCGACAGTGGTCTCTGACTTTTGCACAGTACTGTGTGTATTTTTTTTTTCATAAATGCGCCTCGGTGGTGTAGTGATTAGCGTCGCTGACTACGAATCCATCGGTCCCGGGTTCGAGACCCGACGGCAGCCGGTGCGCAGCAAAACCCAGCTGTTCATCCTTCCACACAATAAAGAAAGGGGTTGGTAGATAAATGGGTACCCAAGGTGGCCTAGTGGTTAAAACGCTGGGCTGCTGATGGGGCGTAGTTCGGATTCCACGTTAAACTGTAGGTCTAAAGTGGAGTGAAAAGCTTGACCTTCGTCAGAATGAATAATTCGGGCGGAAGCTAACCAAAGGTTATATATATATATATATATATATATATCAAGTATACCTTGTCGGAGGACACGAAAAAGGTGTATTTTGTGACGTACAAGAAAGCACCCAAAAAAAAAAGTGTATTTCCCAGTTACGACATTGTATTCCTTATTAAGAACCGAAAACATATTAACGAGATTTTAACCTCTCCCTAATTGTCTCTCTCTCTCTCTCTCTCTCTCTGAATTCCCTTCCTTTATAAGTATATATATATATATATATATATATATATATATATATATATATATATATATATATATATTCAGAACTCAAACTGTTTGTCCTTTACGATTTTTTGTGTACTTGGCATTCAAGTTGGCTACATTCCCTGAAGCGGTTTTGAATCACTGATGGAAAATCCATTATCTGTCTCTCGTTTTTTTATGAAAAAGGCAATACAATAATTTATTGTATGAACGATTGCTGTATTATTATTAATTATTATTATCATTATAATTATTATTATTGTTATTATTATTATTACTACGATTATTATTATTATTGTTGGTGAATCTCTGTTATTAAGGCAGAAATCACAAATTGGTGAATTTATTCTGAAATTACAGTTAACTATTTTGAAGGAACTGAATAACGATGGCAAATTGCAATATATATATATACACACAGTACAATGCCCACTGCACCTTGCGCAGTAAAAGCCCCTGAAACACAATCTAGAGGGGAACTGGGAGGTGCGCGTGTGTTACTAAAACCTTCCATGGTTCTTCCTTAATGTGTATACTAAATTTAATACAGATTACTCTAGCTGTTTAGGGGGCCCCCTTCCAGTAACCTCCTTTCGAAAGGGTGGAACTGCGAAGGGTGTGTGTGTGATGCTGAAACCTTCCCTAGTTTTCCTTTTATGTGTATACCAAGTTTAGGGCAGATTACCTTAGCCATTTAGCCGTGTGTACAAATGAAGATAGAACAGCCAGACAGATAAACAGCCATCATCACACCGTACATATAATATATGAAAAGTATACCTTGGTTACCTGGGTTTGCTGCCGCCCTAATTGTTCATTCTGACAAAGGTCGAGCTTGTTGCTCCAACTTAGATCTACAGCTTAACATGGAATCCGAACCACAACCCACCAGGGTGATCAGAAATTACAAAGTTCTCGCCCGAACTCGATCTCGCGACCTCCCGATCAGCAACCTAGCGTCTTAATTAACCACTGGGCTACCCAGGGTACTCATTTATCTACTAACCAATTTTTATTGTATGGAAGTGTGAACAGCTGGGTTTGCTGCGCGCCGTCTGCTATCACCAAGAATCGAAGACAAGTTCGGTGGATTCGTAGTCAACGATGCTAACCACTACACTACCGAGGGCATAATTATATATATATATATATATATATATATATATATATAGAAATGACGTAAGTATAGAGGAGTGTTCTGCACACGAGGAAGAGAAATAACGAACAAATGAAAAATGAGGCACCGCGCCGGGAATCGAACCCAGGATCTTCCAATTGCCGGTCAGATATGCTAACCACTACACCACAGAGCCTCGATAGTCAGAAGTCGCAATTCTCCTACATTAATATACTGCGTGGTCATTGCAGTTAAATGTACATATTCACGATTTGCGAGGGTGCCCTCACAAGGCATTGGTTTCTGCCCTATGTAGGAGAATTGCGACTTCTGACTATCGAGGCTCTGTGGTGTAGTGGTTAGCATATCTGACCGGCAATTGGAAGATCCTGGGTTCGATTCCCGGGCGGGTGCCTCATTTTTCATTTGTTCGTTATTTCTCTTCCTTGTGCAGAACACTCCTCTATACTTACGTCGTTTCTATACATTAATATACTGCGTGGTCATTGCAGTTAAATGTACATATTCACGATTTGCGAGGGTGCCCTCACAAGGCATTGGTTTCTGCCCTATCTAGGAGAATTGCGACTTCTGACTATCGAGGCTCTGTGGTGTAGTGGTTAGCATATCTGACCGGCAATTGGAAGATCCTGGGTTCGATTCCCGGGCGGGTGCCTCATTTTTCATTTGTTCGTTATTTCTCTTCCTCGTGTGCAGAACACTCCTCTATACTTACGTCGTTTCTATACATTAATATACTGCGTGGTCATTGCAGTTAAATGTACATATTCACGATTTGCGAGGGTGCCCTCACAAGGCATTGGTTTCTGCCCTATCTAGGAGAATTGCGACTTCTGACTATCGAGGCTCTGTGGTGTAGTGGTTAGCATATCTGACCGGCAATTGGAAGATCCTGGGTTCGATTCCCGGGCGGGTGCCTCATTTTTCATTTGTTCGTTATTTCTCTTCCTCGTGTGCAGAACACTCCTCTATACTTACGTCGTTTCTATACATTAATATACTGCGTGGTCATTGCAGTTAAATGTACATATTCACGATTTGCGAGGGTGCCCTCACAAGGCATTGGTTTCTGCCCTATCTAGGAGAATTGCGACTTCTGACTATCGAGGCTCTGTGGTGTAGTGGTTAGCATATCTGACCGGCAATTGGAAGATCCTGGGTTCGATTCCCGGGCGGGTGCCTCATTTTTCATTTGTTCGTTATTTCTCTTCCTCGTGTGCAGAACACTCCTCTATACTTACGTCGTTTCTATACATTAATATACTGCGTGGTCATTGCAGTTAAATGTACATATTCACGATTTGCGAGGGTGCCCTCACAAGGCATTGGTTTCTGCCCTATCTAGGAGAATTGCGACTTCTGACTATCGAGGCTCTGTGGTGTAGTGGTTAGCATATCTGACCGGCAATTGGAAGATCCTGGGTTCGATTCCCGGGCGGGTGCCTCATTTTTCATTTGTTCGTTATTTCTCTTCCTCGTGTGCAGAACACTCCTCTATACTTACGTCGTTTCTATACATTAATATACTGCGTGGTCATTGCAGTTAAATGTACATATTCACGATTTGCGAGGGTGCCCTCACAAGGCATTGGTTTCTGCCCTATGTAGGAGAATTGCGACTTCTGACTATCGAGGCTCTGTGGTGTAGTGGTTAGCATATCTGACCGGCAATTGGAAGATCCTGGGTTCGATTCCCGGGCGGGTGCCTCATTTTTCATTTGTTCGTTATTTCTCTTCCTCGTGTGCAGAACACTCCTCTATACTTACGTCGCTTCTATACATTAATATACTGCGTGGTCATTGCAGTTAAATGTACATATTCACGATTTGCGAGGGTGCCCTCACAAGGCATTGGTTTCTGCCCTATGTAGGAGAATTGCGACTTCTGACTATCGCGGCTCTGTGGTGTAGTGGTTAGCATATCTGACCGGCAATTGGAATCCTGGGTTCGATTCCCGGGCGGGTGCCTCATTTTTCATTTGTTCGTTATTTCTCTTCCTCGTGTGCAGAACACTCCTCTATACTTACGTCGTTTCTATACATTAATATACTGCGTGGTCATTGCAATTAAATGTACATATTCACGATTTGCGAGGGTGCCCTCACAAGGCATTGGTTTCTGCCCTATCTAGGAGAATTGCGACTTCTGACTATCGAGGTTCTGTGGTGTAGTGGTTAGCATATCTGACCGGCAATTGGAAGATCCTGGGTTCGATTCCCGGGCGGGTGCCTCATTTTCATTTGTTCGTTATTTCTCTTCCTCGTGTGCAGAACACTTCTCTATACTTACGTCGTTTCTATACATTAATATACTGCGTGGTCATTGCAGTTAAATATATATATATATATATATATATATATATATATATATATATATATATATCCCCGTGTACGGAAAATTGCCAGTGAGAATATTGCCAGGCGGAAAATTGCCAGTGACAAAAATATGTAAAAATTTAGAAAGTAAGAAATAAAGTAATTGAGAAAAAGGACGTGTGTGTGTGTTCCAGCCATAACTCCAAAATGGAAGCAGTTACAAACATGAACCTTCACACACATATTGATTAGGTCCCCAGGTTGTGCACCTGGGTGTTAATAAATTAAATAATTAATTTTAAAAATTAAATGACGTCATCAAGATCATTATAGACAAAATCGAAAGAGTTCAAAGACGAGCAACTAAGATGATTCCGTCTCTTAGATCAAAGTCGTACGAGGATAGGCTTAAAGAGTTAAAATTGACTACACTCGAGACTAGGAGGTTAAGGGGTGATCTAATCCAGGTTTTCAAAATTATGAATGGGTTTGATAACGTAGATAGAGATAGCTTTTTCGAAATATCTCAATATAATAGGACTAGAAATAACGGGTGTAAGTTGACAAGTAGAAGGTTCGAGACAGCAGTTGCGAAAACTTTTTTACGCATAGAATAGTAAATAGCTGGAATAGTTTGCCGGTAGAAGTAATTAGTAGCACGTCTATAAACATGTTTAAGAATCGATTGGACGCGCATGTTGATAGAAAGGGTATAGTTTAAGGTAGTAAAATTAAGGCTTTGTGGGGATAGATCCCACAGCTCAACAAAAGTGTTGTGGGATATAGGGAGGCAGCGTCTTGGGTTAGGGGATACTCTCTGTCCTTACACACCCCATTTAAAGAGATTCCTCTGCCGAGCGGTGCCCCCCATAGTACTGTGAGGTATTGAAAAACTCATGATCTTCACTTGCCCCACAAACACCTTTAAATGGGAGACCCATAATGGGTGCACACACATTTCTACATTACTGTACAGTCTTTACAGCCACACCTACACTTTTCCTCGGAAGTGTATATATTGTAATGTATATGGTTGTAAATTTGACTTGGTCCGCATTCGATATGGACCGTGACTTGATGGATACCGTAATGAAATTGACTGGATTCTTTGGATCTGATATATTTGCATGTCCGTTATAAATAGATATAGAGTGAAACATATTTGTGGATAGTAGTCTATTATGACTTGATCCTCTGGATCGAGAGATTCTATCTTTAGTTTTAAATCGATAATTAATTATTTTTAAATTGATAATGTATATGGTTGTAAATTTTGACTTGGTCCGCAATCGATATGGACCGTGACTTGATGGATACCGTAATGAAATTGACTGGATTCTTTGGATCTGATATATTTGCATGTCCGTTATAAATAGATATAGAGTGTAACATATTATGGATAGTAGTCTATTATGACTTGCTCCTCTGGACCGAGAGATTCCATCTTTAGTTTTAAACCGATAATTAATTATTTTTAAATTGATAATTATTTAGTTTCGTAAAAATTGGTCGTTGCCAATTTACCGGCAGTTTTTACATAAATTTCTTATGTTCTTGTGGTTCGGAACCCACGTAAAATTGTAGGTCCCTTCCGCCACCACGGAGGACATACACAATACACGATTACGAACACAGTTAGGTAGACCAGCCATGAGTGGACCCTAGGGTCTTTGTTGATCTGAAACATTATAACATTATATATATATATCGAAACCTATGGTGAAATTATTGAATACCCGGTTAGGTTCATTGAATGCCAGGTTTGGTCCTCTGTACGCCCTTGACGATTGGTTAGGTTAAGTCGTGATATTTTCGTTAGCTTTAACGAAAAGGCTTTAGTTCTGACCAAGAAATTGCACTTCGAAAGAGGGGAAGAGAGACATACTGCAAAAAAGTACAAAAATATCAATGACAGATTGGAGAAAGTCATCCGTCAGTATAATGAAGAAGATAAATTGACATTTCTTCGATCTATTGCTTATAATCTTCATACTTTTTGAGGCTTTCCTTTCCTTAACAAGTTTTAGCATTTTAAAATTTTAAATAATAATATTTTAATAAATAAATCCTTTTTTGTGAATTTTAGTTTTTTTCTCACTGGCAATATTCCGGCTGGCAATATTCTCACTGGCAATTTTCCCCACTGGCAATTTTCCGCCTGGAAATTTTCCGGCTGGCAATGTTCCTACTTCCATATGTCCCATAGCAGTAAACTCTACGGTCCAAACGAGTTCGTCTCTGTGAAATTACGTTTTAATGTTAAATCAAAAGCTCTTAGTCATGTCATCACAGAGTGTTCCATTTTTTTGTAATCCCAAGTAACCCCATATAATCCTGAGTAACCCCATGTAATCCTGAGTAACCCTATGCCAGTGATGGCGAACCTTTTCAACCCTGGGTGTCAAAAATTAAAAATTTTCGTGATCATATTCAAGTGGCGTGTCACATACATAAACGATCACTGTTATCAAAGGAACATCGCAATTATAATAAAACTATCTATTCTAGCTCATTTGAACAATACAGGAAAAATAAAAATAAATGACAATAAAATGTTTTAAAAAATAAAAACTACAATTTTACCTGTTATTTAGTGACTTCTTTGTTGCTGTACTCTTGAAGAAAGCTCTTGTGTAATTCGTACATTTTAATGCTACACAAGCAGCACTGACATCATCGACCAATCTGTTTCTCTTGTCCGTTTTGATGTTATTCAAAGTTGAGAACAAAGTTTCGCAGGAGTAAGTTGATGAAAAAATTGTCAGTATAGCTTTGGCAAGTCTTTTAAGAGTGTCAAAAGTTTCCGGGATCCAGTTCCACACTTTCAGAATTTCATTGTCAGAATTATTATTCACAGATCCCTGCAAGCGGTCTCGCTCGAGTGTTTCTAACTCAGATCTAAGATCAATAAACTTTTGCTTCCAAATAGAGCTGGATTGGAACTCTGCTAACTGCATTTCAAAGTCATTTAAATCTAACCAGTCAAACAAATCTAACTTCAGATTTGTAAAAACAGCTTTATCAGGATATTTTATAAAATTTATTGTTCCTTCTAACTCTCTGAACTGCACAAATCTTGTTGAAAACTGCTCAGTTATAGAGTTTAAAATTTCAACAAATTGTTCTCGAGCTTGTTCCAAGTCGTCTCTGTCTTAGCACTTCATTTCATCAAAATGTTTCTTCAACCTATGAAAGTACTTATAACTCCTACTTTCCAAGTCACGTTTAAAAATGTTGAGCTTGCTTTCAAAGCCTTTGATCAAGCCAAACATTACATCAACAGTTTTTCCAAAACCTTGTAATTTAATATTGAGTTCATTCAGATGTAATGACAGATCAGTGAAAAACATAAGTCTACTGAGCCAAGCCACATCAGTTAATTGAGGAAACTGTTCTATATTTTATTTTCTTATTTAAAAATAGCCTGATTTCATTTAAGCATTCCACAAAACGTTCAAGTACCTTACCGCGACTTAACCATCGCACATTATTATACATAAGTAATCCATTATAAACCGAATCAACTTCATTTAACAGTGACATAAATTCTCGTTTGTGCAAAGCCCGTGGAGTTATCAAATTGACTATTTTTGTCACAACTGCCATTACATCATTAACTTCTTTTAAACCTACCTTTGTACACAATACCTCTTGATGTATAATACAGTGAAAACCTACAAGCGGATGACCAACAGTTTCTGTAAAATGTTTCACAAATCTCAACATTTCGTCCGACCATATTTGGGGCACCATCTGTCGTAACTGACACTATTTTTGACATATCTATCTGTTTATCACGAAGCATTCTAACAACAACCTCACATATATCTGCTCCTGTTGTATTTAGAGGCAAATTTTCTAACTTAAGTAATTCTTCATATATTGCATTGCCACTGGGATATCTAGCAATAATAGCTAATCGAGCCGATGACGTAGCATCGGTGGTCTCATCGAGACAAATAGGAAAGAAATCGCATGCATTTAAGTCTTTTTTCACTTGATTTTCTATATCAGAGTTCCTCTTCATCACTTGTCTTTAACAGTATTTCTACTAATTGGTAATTCATTAATACGCTGAATAATAGCTGCTTTATTTTGAAAGTCATCAAATAAAAATGGTGCACATTTCATAAAAGCTTCCTTAACGAAATCTCCATCACTAAGTGAGTTTCCATGCTGGACAATAGTATGTGAAATACTGAAGCTTGCGGACACTAAATTTGAAGGCCCACTTACAATTTAAGTAAATTGTCTGATTGAGACTGTTTATCTTTTAACATTCGCAATATATATTCTTTACGTTCTTGCTCACTTTTTTCTAGAAGCTACTGGTGGTTAATGTCGAAATGCCTTTTCACATTCCAAGTTCTGCTCACAACTGTTTCACTACACAGGATGCATAGAGCTTTGTCGTTCGTATCAATAACGCCATATTTTTCAGTCCCCCAATCTTGGAAACTCCTTCCGCTTCCTTCTCTGACAATTTTATTTTTTTGTTTACTGATTCCGCCATTATGATAAGGCTGAAATATTAAAAAACAATAGCAATTCAAAATCGTTAACACAAATTTTAATGTGACAAATGGATGTTAGAACAAGTAAAACGATGAATTAACGTTAGGCCTAATTAGTTTCAACGGTACCACAGTTAATAATGCTAATGGAGATAAATTTTCATTTTCCAACACAATAATATCAATAACACTTAATACTAATAATTAACACCAGCAAACACTTAATATTAATTAATAATGAAACATAACACTACATGACAGTGATTAATAATGACTTAATTAGACTCATTAAATCAAAATGCCCGTGTAAAACGACGCCATGGCTCGACTAAAGACAGAGAAAGAAGAAATCATGGTTGCCAATTCTGAATTATGAATATATAATTCAGAGTTGCCAGCCAAAATTAATGCTTAATTTTATACTATTTATAATGGTAATTTATTTCAATTCAAATCCAACCACAGTAATATGTAATTAAATAGCCATCAAATAGAGAATTGAATGTTTATTTGCAAAAATATATAATCATTTCCTATTTAATTAGATGAAATTTAAAACGTCTCTTGATTTGATCGATTTTCATTCTTTATAGTTTTTGTTTAACTTTTGGACGATAGAAATGTCAGTTTAGGCGTGTCAACAAAAAACCAGCAACGTGTCACCTTTGACACGCGTGTCATAGGTTCGCCATCACTGCCCTATGCAATCCCAAGTAATTATCCTGTGTAATCTCACAAAATCATCAAATGCGATATTTATATAAAAATATGCATAACGCATGAATTTCTTGTTCCGCACCTCCGTCATAGTCAGCATTATAAAGCATAATGGTGCGAACCTCTATACCACCCAACTTCTCTTATCCTGACCCAATTACAGTCAAATTTCACCCTCCTCTGATCAGTACTTAACTTATAAAAATTACTTAAATTGGTTATCTCAACCATAGAATTCAGGTGCACTCTATATTTTTATTTCCTTTTGTAGGGGACTTAAACCTACTTTAATGCCCGCCATTCCGGCGCCTCCAGGCTCTGCAATTATGCTTTATTATCAAAACAAAATTCGGACTCCCCAGAAACTATTTCAATTTTGATTGGTTTACCCTCGGAAGTCCTCAGAGTGAAAATTTTCCAATCACGACTGTAATTTGAATCTAATTCTGGCCAAATTTTAATGTAAAGAACTGTCATAGGCGCTAGTTGTTAAACTCCTCCACTAAAAAAGGTGGTATTTAATTTACATCGTCTCCGCATACCCGGAGATGATAAAAACCCTGGGGGCGTCGACGACAGGGTTCTCCACTCTTTAGCTGTATCTCTAACCACGCAGGCTCTGCGATTGATTGTGTAGCGACTCTACCGCGTCTCATATTACCTCTGCTGCAAACTGTGAAATTAAGAAATCAAACAGAAATAACTTGTTATCTTAAGCTTATTAACAGACTTAGCCGTTACCTTTAGCCACGGCTGTTACTATTCATTAGATTAAGGCTATATTTTAAAATTTGCAATTAAGAATGAATCACATTTCACTTCCTAAAGGATTCCTCAAAAGAAATCCTAAGCCACTGTTATCCGCTAAACTTATAAATTCGTGAAATAATAAACCCAAACAAGTGCGTTCCATTGTTTTCATTAACCGTGAAATTATATATATATATATGGGTCTGTATCGAAGGAGTGACATTTCAAAGGAGTGACATAACAAAGGAGTGACATAAATACCGTAACGAAGGAGTGACAGAATTGTTAAAATTAAGATTTTATTTAAAAAACTAGAAACCTAACCTAACCTAACCTAGCCTAACCTAACCTAACCTAACAGTTGCAAGCCTCTCTTCCCTCTGGATTTGTTCTTTCTTCTTCTTTGTTGGTATTTTCGTGTCACTCCTTTGAATTTTATCTCCGATTTGTCACTCCTTTGTTATGTCACTCCTTCGTTATGTCACTCCTTTGAATAGGACCGATATATATATATATATATGAAAATTATTTCACGAAAGTAACACGTGAAAAATATTTATGATGAATAAAACCACGAAGGAAAGGAAAGCGCTTTCATCTAATGACATCCTGAGGATGTCATTAGACGAAAGCGCTTGAGCACCACTCTGTTTCCTTTCCTTCGTGGTTTTACTCATATATATATATATATATATATATATATATATATATATATATATATATATATATATATATATATATATATATATATATATATATATATTAGGGTGGTCCAAAAAATATGAAAATGAAACATATATTTCTCATGACATTTGCCCATATTCCACAACCACTACCGATGTTGAAAATAAAAAACTGGATCGATTCGTGCATATTTAGAGGTGGCGCAACTCGAAGCCTTATTATCATTATACAGAGCAAAAAACAACATTCTAGCCACTCAACTTTGCTTAAGGGGGGGGGGGGAGGTATCGAAGTCCCCGGACACACCTATGTCAATATTATTATTTTGAACAATATTGCAAAAACGGAACATTTTAACAAAAAACAATTTAAGATCACTAATTTTAGTAAAAAATGCAACTTACATTTGTAATTACATTTTATCAGATTGCAATTTAGCAATCTTTTTTACACTTGGTGATTGTTTATCATCCTCAGTAGCCGGCTTTCTTTTCCGTTCTGCATGAATTTGGCTGTTCACTAACATAATTTTTTGCACCAATATTAAATATTGTTTGGGAAACTTTTTCAACACACTTTTTGAAGTTATGACCATTGTCACATTTAATATTACATAATGTTTCTATGTTTTCATTTTCTGCCATCTTTTCAACAAAAAATTTAACAAAAACTGCTTTAGGATTTTCGAATCCTAAGATTTGTGATCTCAAAGAATTATCTTTGAAGATGAGCGGATAAAGCTCATAGGCATGAACTACTGTTACAAACACTATGTCAGAAGGATTACATAAACCACCACGGTTTATTGCATTCGAGAAACTTTCTTTTTTAGTTGTATCACTTTCACTCACTCCTTCTGTTGGAACCTCAATATTTACTGTAGGAATTGTGTCATCTTTGACAAGACGTTGACAACAAGAAGAGCATTTTAATGTCTTTTTGATTGATCTGGCAATGTACCCAGAAATATAAAATAGAATTGCATTGTCGTCAGGTGAAACACTTTCTAATTCAATTTGAAACTCAATGCTTTCAAGAAGTACCATAGCATCAGTACCTATTTGCTGTTCCTTAGCACAATTGCTCCCTTCAAACGCATCTTTTATTTCTGACATACTGAAGTTGGAGAATTTTATTAAACTTTTGAGTCTTATTGTTTTTTCCGCCTCAAGGAATTGTCTTACACTGGCATAATAATTAGCACCATTTAGTTGTCGGTACCAACCAAAACGTCTTTCAATGTAATCTGAATACACATATAAATATACAATACACACACACACACACACACACACACACACACACATGTTAAACATATATCGATATGTTTATGTACCATAATTAGACATGTTTTACCCATTTTTGCAAACTATTCACATTTTGGGCCAAACGAGGCTAGGCCTCCTCTGGCCCGCCACTCTGAGCCAAAGTGTCTGCGTGCGCAGTCCATGTACGTATATCGAAGTCCCCGATTTAGCTCAAAATCCGGTCTTTTTCCATATAAGGAATGAGAAAATGCATCAGGAGCTCTTATTTGTGCATTTTAATTTTTACCATATATGTGTGGCTCATCCTAATATACTGTGTATATATATATATATATATATATATATACATATATATACAGGGTGGGCCGTAAGTTTCCATACATAGGAAAAATAAACATTTTTTTATGGACAACCATTTTTATTATATAATATGCTCTACATGGTTGCCATTGTTTTGAAAACACATTTCAATACGTGTTCCCCACTGTTGATGAACACGCATTAGCACAGTTGACGTTATGCTTGTAATGGCGTTGGTGATACGTTCCTTTAGATGATTTATGTCTCGTATCTTTTCCTGATACCCATGGCCTTCAAGTGCCCCAAAGATAGAAATCAAGGGGGGTGAGATCTGGGGATCTGGGAGGCCACTCCACAGGACCACGCCGACCAATCCAAGCATCCGGAAACTGCTGCTGCTGATCCAAATACCGACGCACGTGAAGACCATAATGAGGTGGAGCTCCATCTTGCTGGAAGTAAACTGGGAAGTTACCTTCCTCGTTTAGCAGGGATGGGAAAATCTCTTCTTGCAACATGTTAAGATACCTTTCGGCATTAAGATTTCCACTGACAAAAATTGGTCCAATAATTCTGTCACCCCATATCCGGCCCACACCATCACTTTACCGGCACCTTGCATCTTCGTCGGACTCAGCCAGTTAGGGTTAGCATTACTCCAATAACGTATGTTTTGCCGATTAACCTCTCCAGTGACGTAAAAATTTGCTTCATCAGTAAACAAGATCTTAGTTGAAAAGTTTGCATCCTCGTTCACTTTGGTTAATGCCCATTCACAGAATTCCATCCGTCTATCCGGGTCGTCTTCACTCAAATGCTGTGCCATATGCAATTTGTATGGATGCCATTTGTTTGCTTTCAAAATGCGCCTGATACTCGATCTGCTGACACCACTTTCTGCAGACAACCGTCGTGTACTTTTTCTGGGACTCCGTGTAAGCGCTGTAAGTATCGTAGCTGTTGTGTCTTCATCGGTGGCTGTACGTCTTGGACCACTTCGCGGTTGATCTGCAACATTTCCAGTTTTCTGAAACTTGTTAATAAGTTTTGCCACAGTGTCGTGTGTGATGTTCGTTCCATGTTTTCTGTTAAAGTTCATTGCAACCATGCGACTGCTTCCCGACCCAGCCATCAGTATGATTTCAATTCGTTGCTCTTTCGTCAAACGCATATTCTTAGGGTATCTGAAACATAAAAACAAACGTTTAAATTTTCCTATGTATGGAAACTTACGGCCCACCCTGTATATATATATATATATATACGATACAACTCAGAATGGTCACCTGAGAAACTTTTATGTTACACAGACTGCGCATGGAACAAGGAACTCTTCTGGGAAAATTAAATCATGACCCAGTCATGACCCGTTGCTCACGTTGGACTTCCATGACGAAAAAGAAAAACTTTAGTATTTGTCATTGACCAATTATTTATTCAAAATATATTGGATTTAATTTTCCCAGAAGAGTTCCTTGTTCCATGCATGGTCTGTGTGTAACATTATATATACGAATATTAGGGATGTATCGAATACTAAAATTCACCGAATACCGAATATTTGGTGCAAAACTATTCGGCCAAATACCGAATACCGAATATTAGTTTTAGTTGGGTTATTATAGGCGTCACTATAAAAAACTGAATTAAATTTGATTTTAATGATTTTAATTTTTTTTGTATTGATGCAATTTTTAATTATTTATTCTTATTTTGTTTTAAGGTTTTAAGGTTTATAATTCACTGATGATGACAAAAGATTTGTCGAAACGTCTGAAGTACAAAAAATAAAAAAATAAACGAAAATGTTTGCTGTTGTGTTCGTCCTTCTTTTCATCTGTAAGCTCCGTTTCCCAAGGAGAAGTCAATACCTTTGATATATATATATATATATATATATATATATATATTATATATATATATATATATATATATATATATATATATATATATATGTGGGATGAATTTCACAATTAAACACGTGAAAGGAATGAATGATGCAAACCCAAAAGGAAAAAGAAAAATGATTCAAGGACTTTCGTGTATTCAGAAGTACACCTCGTCAGGGAGTGAAGGGAGAAGGCGAGATGACAAAAATATATACATATGTATAACGGGACGGAAAAATAAAAAAATTAGCACCTGATTAACAAGAGTAATTGGAGGCAAAAGGTATTTTAACAGGATATTGTCAATTTTATACATTTCCTCACTGTTTTACACATATATATATATATATATATATATATATATATATATATATATCTCTCTCTCTCTCTCTCTCTCTCTCTCTCTCTCTCTCTCTCTCTCTCTCTCTCTCTGGAGCGTCCAGCCTTTTTCCAGGATTTGGTGGAGGAAGGAAATAGTTTCCCCTCTCCTCCTGCTCTCGTAGCCAGCCACGCTTGCTTGGTCAGGGACTTGAAATTATTCAGGATGGTGTGCTGAAGATTCCTCAGTTCTTTTGACAGAACATTGAAAAGTGTAGGGCCTTGTATTCTCAGGTATTTTCAATCCTTTTTTTTAATGGACCCCTGGTCCCCGCAGCTGGGACAGTACTGAATCTGCCTTTTCTCTCATTTCAGTGTGTTTTTATTTCATTTCTAAGGTTAGGGACGCAACCCTCGAGTATTTTCCATACGTATATTATTGCGTGCTCGCATCTTCTTTCCAAGGAGTAGAGTTTCAGGGATTGTAGGGGAGACCAGTAGTCTCTACCTTCCGTTTCCTCTATCATAGACGTAAAAGTCCTTTGTATGGGTTCTATACTCGCAATGTCTTGTTTTCTGTATAGCTTGTGAGTATTGCACAATATTCAATTATTGGTAAGACTACACCCTTTTATAATTTTAGCATATCCACTCTTCTGCTGTAGAAGCTCTTCCAGATAATTCAAATTACAGGACTTTTTTAGCTGTTGTAATTTTAGTGTTATAGCGCTCTCTGAGTTCTGGTGTTATCCGTTTAGCTCGTAATGTTTTGCCCCCTTTATTCTGTACCACCTTGTTGTTATCATGTTATAAATTTAAATTTTTCTTCGTTAAACTTCATAGTGTTGTCTTCCGCCCATTTGAAGAATGTTTCAATGTTGTTTTGTAATTTTTCTATGTCACTTTTGTTTGATATTTCCTCGCATATCTTTGTGTCATCCTCGAAACATGATACAATACTATCATTAATATCCGCAACAATATCTGCAATCACTATTATGAACAGCAAGGGAGCTAATATTGTACCTCGTGAGACAGAGCTCATGATTTCTGAGACTTCACACCTAACGCCATTTACTACCACTCTTTGCGTTCTTTGAGTCAGAAAATTAAATATCCATCGTCCAAGTTTTTGAGTAAATTACTCTGTTCGTTCTTCAGTTTGTGTACCATAATTCCATGATTACGCTTATCGAAATGTCCGAACTTGTTCTTGAGTGATTTGTATCTTTGTCAAAGAATTCATCTGGATTTTCTACTTTTTTTCTCGGAATTAGGGATGCTAAACACGGAGTTAAATTGTTCCTTAAGCCAGTGGTCTCCAAACTTTTTTGATCACGCACCCTTTAATCAGCAAAAATAAATAACACGCACCCCTAATGAACATGGAGATTATATATATATCCTTTCATTATTTACTAGTAAGTTAATAGTATACAACAGAAACACGATAGGGTGAAGATATAGCCTACTTACCAATATAATTTAATGAGAACAATGTCGCTGACTGTGCTTCATAATTTCTGAAAATCTTGGTTTGACACTTTGTGATACAGCGATTCGAAGGTTCGGTTCCAAGTTCAGTTTATTTCGATTCTTGGTTTTAACCCTTTAAGCCCTGAATTTTTTGTAGGGTTAAGTTATGAATGCGTGTATTTGAAACGTTAGCAATTGGCATCTTCAGTCCTTAAAGGGTTAATACCTATCATAGCAGAGAAAGACACCTCACACAGATATGTAGATCCAAATGGAAGGAGCGCATCGTTCGCTGCGCTTACTAAATCTGGGTACTCATTTTTTAATTCAATCCACCAATTGTGCACAGTTTTCTGTTGAAATTCGGTTCGTAAACTTGTATTTTCCCTGATGTCAATCAACTGTTCTTGGGCAGCGATCGGAAGATGTTCCATTTTTACATTTTCAGCATTTTTACATTTAGTTTGCTAAAGTTTAATCGCAAGTAAGCGATATCGCGGATACTATCTCGCAAATTCCTAGGAATGACTGTGTGTTAGCGAGTATTTTCTTTCTCGGTCATCTTCTTGAAATTCAAAAACTTTCTACGAAAAAACAATGATAAATCAGAATCATAAAATTTTCTTCGCGCACCCCCTAGATCGGCAGGCGCACCCCACTTTGGAGACCACTGCCTTAAGCAATTCGCTCATTTTTGCTGAGTCGTTTGTGTATTCAGCCGCCCCATCTTTTAACGGACCAATACTCTCTTTCGAGTGCATTTTTCTTTTCGCAAACGTGTAAAAGTATTTTGGATTAATTTTTTGTTTTCTGCTACCTTGTTTTCCTCCTTGTTTGTCGTGTGGATGAATGTTTGTTTTAGGTCCACTTCTATTTCGCACAGTTTTGTTCTGTAGTTTCTCTCAGTCTCCTTGTTTCAGTTCTATATCTATCGAGAATTTTTTTTGGTTTGTTTCCGTTGTCTGAACAATGTTCTGATTTTTCTCTCGATCTTGCTACGTTTTCTTTTTTTGTCTCTTCGAAACATCTTTCAGCAATATAGATTTAGTTTCATTTTCTATTATACATAGATATTTCTTCTGGAGTCTTCTCGTGAAGTAGCAATTCCCAATTTATTTCTTTAAATCTTCGTTTATACTTTCCCAATTTACTTTCTTCGAATTCATATTTAAACCTTCAAATATTCCTTCTGACTCTCCACGATGCATTTTTGGTTCCCAGGTTGCTGACTTTAATTGTATATCGATTAGGTTGCGTGCATTACCTTTTTATTTATTATTGTCATTCTTATTTGTTAAAATTAAATCCAGAACGTTCTGTTTTCTAGTCGCCTCAGATTTGTACGTGCATAATATTCCATAATATCTAATAGTATTATTGTCTGGTTTGTATTATCTTTTGTAATGTTAACATGAAACTTTTTAACATATACTCTATAACTTCGTCAATTTTCTCCCATATTATGAATGGAAAGTTAAAATCCCCACAAATTAAAATATTTGGTGTTGGGTTTTAAGTGATTTTAACGCACAAAGGAATACAAAGGACACCAAATAGCAAGAGACCGGCTGGTCCCTACGAGGCTGTCTTTTAAAGAAGGAAGGTTAAAAGAAGTAAGAAATTTTTTTAAAAAAGTGAAGGTTTTAAAGCAAAGCAGAGGAAAGGGATTGAAAGGAAGGAAAGAAATTTAAAGATAAAGAGAAAATTTAAAAGTAAAGAGGAGGGAATCTGAGTGAAAATTCTACGATACTTCCAAGTGCTAACAAATGTTTCTAACTTGGGGTTCAAGGCGAGAGAAGCATCTAGTCTCTTTTTAAAAGATTCGATCGAATTACTTTGAACTACGATGACTGGCACTCCATTCCACGAAGTAACTATACGATTAAAAAAAAAATATGTTTAGCTTCATTAGGATTAAAATGTTTACCCGCTAATTTGAAACCATTACCGCGAGTTCTATCTGCATTTCTGAAGGTGAAATATTTTTTGGCATCGACATTGTCAAAACCTTGAATCATTTTTAATACCTGGATTTAATCTCCTCGAATACACCTTTTTACGAGTGAGAATAAATTTAACATTTAAAACGACCAGCGTATGATTTGTTTCTCAGTCGCTGTACTCTCTCCATACTGTCTCTGCCCTGTCGTAAATAGGGGGACCAGAATTGAACGCAGTATTCCAGGTGGGGGCGTACTAAGGAATTATATAATGTTAGTATTGCTTTCTCCGACATAAATTCAAATGATCTGCCAATAAATCCTAAGATTCTATTTGCTTTTTTGACCGCTTCGATACATTGCTTACTCGATTTAAGAGTGTCGGCAACAATAGTACATAAATCTTTCTCTTCCGTAACAGTTGCTAGTGTCTTGTCGCGCATAAAATACTTTTCTTTAACATTGTTTCTACCGATATGCAACGTTTTACATTTATCCGAATTAAAGTTCATTTGCCAAATTTTTTGCCCATTCGAGTAATTTATTAATATCTTATATTGAATCTGCAAACTTTCTGCCACTGATCCAATCCACTATAGTCCGAATAAGTAATGGTAAATGAAAAACACTGTAGTAAATGACAAACACTATAGACAGCGGGCGCTCGGATAAACTCTCAATATGCGCTTGGCTCCTGCCAAACGAACACTCCTCTCTCTCTCTCTTAGATTAGGTATACCCCTTTGGGGGGTGAGGCCGTCCCAGCTCCTCCCCCAAAGAGGTTAGGTGGACTCCCCCAGCATGCTGGGGGAGTCCCCCTTCATTGCAGCTTGGGGGATAACCCCTCCCCCTTGTTGCATAACCTCTTGCAACATTCCCCTCCCCCATTTGCACACTCTTTGCAACATTGATCAACATTTGCAATTGGATTGCACTCTCTCCTTTTGCCCCCATACTATATTGCCCATATTATATTGGGGTTCTGGATATGGCAGGGCTAGGCTGCTTTAAACCCTAGATCCTGTCCCAAAGCTGGATCCTGTCTGCTTCGCAGATAGCTGGTGAGGGAAGCTATATTTTTGGAACCTCTTTGCGAGTGACCCGTTGCCCACGTCGGGCTAACATCATGAAAAAGGAAAAAAACTATAGTGTTTGTCATTTACCATTACTTATTCGGACTATAGTGGATTGGATTTTCCCAGAAGAGTTCCTTGTTCCATGCACGGTCTGTGTGTATCATAGATAGCCTCAGAGAACCGTTCTGAGTTCATTCCCTTTCTGCCACTGATTTTGCTCGTCCCCCTAGTTTGGTATCATCCGCAAATTTTGAAATTATGCTATTAATTCCTGTGTCGATGTCATTGATATAAATAATAAAAAGAACTGGTCCCAGAATTGATTCCTGAGGCACCCCGCTAGTTACACTTTTCCAGTTAGACGCTTTGCCATTAATGACTACTCGTTTTTTACGTCCACTAAGCCAATTTTCGATCCATTTGAGAACATTACCATCAATTCCTTGAGAATGAAGTTTAGCTAATAATCTCCTATGTGGCACTTTATGAAACGCTTTTTGAAAATCGAAATATATAATATCTACTGTTTTACTCTCGTCGTAGATATTTACAATATCATTAAAGAAATCGAGCAGATTACAAAGACAAGAATGATTACCTTCGAAAGCCGTGTTAAGAATCTTTGATTAATTTATTAATTTCTAAGTGATTAACTATTTTGTCCCGAACGATCGTCTCCATTTCATAAGCTTACCAACTACTGAAGAAGTCAGGCTAATGGGACGATAACTTCCCGGAAGCAGTTTGTCCCCTTTTTTAAATATTGGCGTAATGTTTGCAAGTTTCCAGTCGTAACGATATTATTATTATTATTATTATTGTTTTATTATTATTATTATTATTATTAATATATATGTGAGAGAGAGCTATCCTTTTCTATCTTTGTTAAACATCTCATAACCAGGGATATGATATTCTCCAAGAAAATCTCTACTCTCTGTTTTAACGAGGATTCAGTAAATTGCTACAACCTCAGATTTATGGTCAAGGACAATACTTAATAGTTCATCAAATTTAAATCTTAAATTTGGAGCATTAATATAAAATACATTTATAAAATCTTGAGTACGGCAGTAGAATGTCGAAGTTCTTCAGAGAGGCAATCGTTCACTCAGTGGCGGTTCCTCATGGGCAATATGGGCAGCCGCACAGGGCGGCATTTGTGGAGGGGCGGCATGAGCGCCTGCAAAAAAAATAAAAATAAAAATAAGAATAAATAAATAAAGAAATAAATAAAAATAAAAAATAAAATAAAATAAAATAAATAAAAAGATCATAAATATATTTTTATTAATAAAAAACCATCTATTGCATTTTCTATAAACCTTCCCATAAAAGACCTAAACAATGCAAAATGCTTCCAGATTAATATTATTGGGAATAAAGGCCCATACTTAACATATGTAATGTATTTTTCTGGGTTGGTTAAATAGTGAAATGTATATTATTTATTACAGAACGAAATCTCACACTAAGCCACTAAGGTCTGTCAATAACCGCAAATGGATAAGAAGGTCAAAGCTATCAGTGTTCAGTTT
>JAJOZX010008903.1:5000-168227 GCA_023014485.1 Bathynomus jamesi | reverse complement strand
TTTACATGAAATTTTTTATGAACTTGGGTAATCGTATGGGATCCATACTAAAAAGTTTGAGAACCTCTGGTATAGCCAATTTAATTTTTCTATCTTCAAGTCACTTAAAAAAAAAAAAAAAAAAATATTTTACGTTACAACTTACTCACCAAAAATTGACCATAGATTTGAAACATTAAGTTTAGGTGTTTCACTTTTCTATATTCTTCTATATTCTTCTATATCCATTACTTATTTTAACCAGATCACTTCAGTTAAAAAAAAAAAGAGGCTATTTCTTCATTAATTATCTCAGTATGAAAGCTGTGACGCAACCGGAAAAGAAGATTTAAAATGAAAATCATAAACTGTTTTGTAATTTTCATTCATTCATTGTTTATTATTTTTTCTTAACATGAATTTTTTTTTGTAGTGTGATAACACGTTTCCTTTCATTAACTATTTCTTTCTAACATAGTTTAAAATAGTGTACACAGTTATACACAGTGCCGTGCAGAGGACATTTAAGGGACAGGGGCTCAAGACCATAAACAAGCACCTCTTTCGCTGAGTCTTTCGGGGTCCGGAATAATTTAACAGCCAGGTGGTACATTCTGGTGTGTCTTGAGAGAGGAGTTTTAACGTAGAACTAGTAATTTAACGTAGAACTAGTAGTGTTTTCCAGATTTTTTCATATTACAGATTAGTTATACGAGTTACTTACTAAATATAAGGAACTCTGGATTTCTTTAAGATGTTAGTTAAATGAAGGTGCAATAAACAATAAGAGTACAATCATATATTATCGAGAAAAATTATAACAAAAACAGAATGATAATCGTTTACTAAAGTGCAGAGCTTTTCTGTTTTTAACAATCACATTAGAAAAACATGAATGTTAAGTGATTCAAGCAACATTGAACATGAATGTTAAGTGATTCAAGCAACATTGAACATGAATGTTAAGTGATTCAAGCAACATTGAACATGAATGATAAGTGATTCAAGCAACATTGAACATGAATGTTACGAGGTAAGCAATACTCTTCTTCCAGAAACACTTAAAAGTTTGTATAGATTTTTGCTGACTCCCTGCTCAATTCTCTCTATCGCTGTATCTTTCTCACCCTTCCTCCTCGCTGTAGCTCTCCATTTTATTGTCTTAATTTCTGCAATCACTGTGTTACAGAAACAGAAAAAACCTGCATAATTTCATTGAACAAGTTTTTTAACAAATAATTCAGTACAGTTATGCCATGTACGTGAATACTTACATCTCAGCATTATATAGTAAATATAATCTGTAGGATACTTAAATTCAAAGCAGGGGCGTACCTAAAGTATTTGGCACCCGGGGCGGATCCTTCCTTTGGCACCCCCCCCATAAATAATTTTAAAATTTAAACACAGAAAAATATATTATGTTTGCAAGTAGATTTTTAAACGTAGATTTTTAAACAGTACAGTACTGTCATAAGCAAATTGGAAATAAGAAAAATGCAGGATATTAAAAATTCAGTGAACAGGTAATACTGCATTTTATTTTATACAAAAAACACAGGAAATCCAGTCTCAACGCTCAGCCTATTCTTCAAAGGCAAATAGAGAGGATTCACAGTCTCTGCTTTCGAGCCTTAATTTCTGCAAATTGATCAATGACCTCATCAAAATTCACCTTCTTTGCATATTCATGTTCAATTGAAAGTAAAGCCAGATTTGTCAATCTTGTCTGACTCATGGTCGAGCGAGAGAAATTTTTTATCAATTTCAATTTGGAAAAACTTCTTTCACATAGTTGCAGTGTTGTCATATCCTTGACCACGGCACAGGTTTATGTCCAGTCCATCTCTCTCCAGATGTCTCAGGATATCCCCTGTGAGCTCAGCAGCAGTCTTTCCGACAATAGGGAAGAAGCCCAAGAATGATTCCTTTACTTCAACTTTGTCACATTCAATATGGACGTATCTGATCACTTCACACATCTGATCAGTGTGGGACACATCGGGAGTGCTGTCAAAAGGAATCCCAAAATACTTTGCTTTCTTGATATCAGCCACTATTTTCTCTTTGACGTAATTCCCCAAAAGGCAAATGAACTCATTCTGAATCTTTGGAGATAAATACGAAGCCACTCTCCTCTCAGATGGAAAAGAATGCTTAATCCTTACAAAATGTTCTTTCAAAACTGGTCATAATTTGACAGCAACTCTACCAATTCCATGAAATTTCCTTTGTTTGCTGATGGAATGTCCTCTTTGTGACCACGAAAAGGAAGATTCTAGTGAGCCAGAAACAAGGTTACGTCCAAGAGGCGATGTAAAATATCCATCCATTTCTTTCTCTCCTTGTCCATTGTTGCTTGATGAACTTGGTCAATGGTTTTTTGAAGTTTCAACCCTGCTCCCAAGGTCTTCCATTTCTCCATGCATGAGAGATGCTGCTCAGAAGCCTCATGGTCAGACACCTTTGGGTTTAGCTTCCACCATGCTTGAAACCCAGTGACAAAGCTGGATGTTCCAATTCCTTTGTCATCAAGAGCAAACAGTCTGCAGCAAAAACAAAACAAACTTTCTTTTGATGGAGAATAAACCATCCATGTTCTCAAAACTTTCTCGCCATTTGGCAGAGCCTTATAGAACCATGCAGTGGTCAGCTATCGACTCTTCCTTTGGATTTCTCTCCTTGTCTTTGAACTGCACTGAAAGGTCCATCCCTATTTTGGAAGGGTTCACTTCCCCTCTTAATAAGATCAACTCTCAAGTCATTTGGAACCGGGATTGGCCAAGCAGCGACATCAGAATAAATTGAAAATCTATCTGTCTCCTCTTCTTCATCAGAGTCTTCCTCCTGTTGGTGTGGACTTCTGCTGGCGTCTCCTTCTTCTTCATCAGTTTCACTGCTTTTAGAAGATGAATTGCCATCCTCTAATCCTTGCTCTTTCTCATTTGAATCCTCTTGTGAAGATGCTTCTTGTATTTGCCCTTCAGATTCACCAGGCTGAATATCTTCAGGACTTTCTCCTATCGCACTTGATGTTGAAGGCGTCACATACTTCAAAATTGATCCGGACATTGCCTGAGCCACCTCTTCTCTTGCTTTCTTCATTTTTCTTTGTTGGAATCTACTGGGTCGATTTCGCTTCATAGTGGATGTTTTCTGCAAAATTTTAAAAACAAAAGGTATAAAGCATGAACATGCATAACAAGCATGAACTATTATGACTTGAAATACATTAACTGAACAAATTGTCTGTGATGATTATTATTATTATTATTATTATTGGGGGGGGGGGGGTAAGTGCAAATACGACTCCTAAAAAAGCAGAAAACTATGAGCATTACTCACAAATAACTAGACCACTGACAAAATGAAAATTAACAGTATACCCAGTAAATAAAGAAGTAAAAAAAATTTATTACAACAGAAAATAAAAACCCACTCTAATAGACAGAGTTTATTTCCACGACAGTTTCGACGCCCACTGGCATCCTCCTCGGGTGGATACAGAAACACGAATGAACCAAAACAAGAGGGAAAAACAGTCCAGGGACCGACCGTTAAGAAATTCGCACCTAGGTTAGATCCCATTCTCCCGACACCGGAAGGGCATTTTCATTAAGTACATTCGCGCAAATTTAAAACTATCTTCCTGTTCTAAACATACAGATTCTATTATATTTTTTACATAATTATTACATTTATTATTAAATTTATTACATTTAATATTGCATAATTATTTATTACAGAAATTATAAATTTATTATTACATTGGTTATTACATCATTGTTTATTATACAGAACTTATAAACCGAAAAACGAATGAAAAAAGCCGATTAGGAAACAATCCAGAGACCATTGAGAAATTTGCACCTAGGCTAGATACCGTTCTCCCGACACTGGAAGGGCATTTTATTACAGGGTCCCGCTTATAAGTACATTCCCACAAATTAAAACTATCTTCTTGTTCTATACAAACAGATTCTAATATTTTGACATAATTACTGCATTTATTATTACATTTACATTTTTTAACATTTATTATTATTACCTTTACCCTAATTATTAAATTTATAATATTACCTTTATTATTACATCTGTTGCATTTATATTTATTTCCACATTTATTACTTCCATTATTACATTTACTAAAGGCGAGTAAGGAAACATTCCAATCCAGATACCCTTTAATGAGATTCTTGGTCAAAAAATCCCTTACGGAGTCGTGGGAACGTGTTCGAACCTAAGTCATCATAAAAAACTTACTCAGTTATACACATCATCGTTACTTCAGTAGTCATGGTTGTAGGAAAAAAGTCGTCTAAAGTTTAGTGCAAAGTGTGACTTTCCTGTGTCTTTTTACTGATAACCAGTAGTCACAGGGACCACCATTCATAAACATGAGTTTCTATAACATCACGACGATGCATTTACCGGGTATTATAACATCACGACGATGCATTTATAAATACTTAAACATCACTATGATACCACATTGTCAAAAATTACTGAACACTGGTATAAGTACCACGATATTGTTATAAACACCAGCACTTTATGCTTTATCGTAATTATTTAATGAAACGTATGTGGAGTCACAGTGTCAAGTGAACAAGATTTGAAATGTCAGTTGCAGCCAGCTGGCTATGCTCAACAAACTGATGACTAAAACGTCAACAAACGTTCGCCTTTCGATGTAATTTTTATCAAATATTTAATTTTTCGTTTGTAAATTTTGTATTGCCAATAAAAACAAAAATTTATTTTATAGTGGAAATTAACATTAAGCTGTTGTAATAGTTTGAACATTTTTAATTTTTTTTCTTACTTTGGGGAATTTTTCATTTGGTTTGAAAACTTGTACTGGTATTTCAACTCTCCCGATGGCACCCCCCTCCTGGCTGTCACCCGGGGCGGACCGCCACCCTCGCACCCCCCTCAGTACGCCACTGATTCAAAGACATTTGGAAATGAAGGTTTATGTAAACTTTCATCTTGATTCTCTACTAAAGTCTCTTGATCCCTCTCCACATCCAAGACCTCTGCCGCATTCATTCTTGAATCATGTATCGTTGTCTCTTGCTTCATCTCCACATCTGTAACCTCTTCCTCACTCATCTCTAGATCTTCTGTTGCTGTCTTTGACTCGCATTCCATATAATTTTCCTCCTCGTCTTGCCTCCTGCTGCTACTTGGTTTTATCCAACTGTGCAATGAGGCACTGCCTTTAGTTGCTTCCTGCCGCTCCCTTTCTCTCTTCTTCCAAGCTCTTTCCTTTCGTGGCATTGGACTGAAACCATAAAATATAGCAATTAGCAAAATAGCAATATTTTACACCTGAAAATAACTGTTTATTGACATAATAGATTCCAATTAGTTAGTAAAGAGGCTCGAGGTTAGTAATATGACAGAGTGCCGTCCGGCTCCTTTCTCTTCCTATGACGTCAGTCGCCGGTACTTAAATATTAAGTGTAAATAAAAAACCATGAAAATTCTAATATGTTGTGTTGATAAATACTTAAGTGTTGTAAATGGGACACACATTTTTCCCATATACTTAGTGTTATAATTGGGGGATGCGTTCCCGGGGGCAAATTTCGGACTCGCTAACTTAAATTAATAGTCTATATAGAAGTGTGAACCCCCTTGACAGGAAAGGCCCATTTCTTTTTTCCGTCATACTAAAGCAGGATAAAAAGTTTACTGTATTCATATACATAAAAAGTTACTGAGGAAAGGGCACTTCTGAGTCATGGAAGGAAAAGGGCGAGGGCTCAAGCCCCTGTGCCCCCCCCTGACCTCTGCACGGCCTTGGTTATACATGTAAATAAAACTATTGAAATTTATAATATGTAAGCATACTTGTACTTTGTCGCGCTAAAACTTTACAAATTAGAAATGAAATTACAGTAGATAAAATGAGAAAAAGTACCAAATAAAATGTCTTATGAACAAAGAATTACATTAATTAAATAATTAATTACATTACCCTGCTTTGAAGTGAATGGGGAACGTTTCTAAAAATTTATGGTATGAGTCAATAAGTAAATGCATATCCCATCACGTTAAAGGTTTCAGTGTATTTCCCACTTGATTGTAGAGACTTTTTGGACACTATAAATGTATGTGGCAAAGGAAGTTAAACCAGTCGACTTAGAATAAGCCTAAATATAAAAATTATTTTATATTTGTTACGCTACTCTTCGAAGCCGAAATGTGTCATGACTCAATTTCTTCTTCACTTAAACATAATAACACTTAAACGAGGATTGAATAAAAATATTAGCTATTAGGGGGCTTATTAATAAACTTTATGCCAAGCGCAAACAGATGGATTAACGGTGAAATTTAGCTTTTAGTTTTCAAGATTATATTTCTTTTCAAATAAGCCTAATTCGAATTACTTTATTATAGGGTTTAATGGCCATTCAACGTTCGTGATTTATAATAATTTGAAAACATAGGCTAAGAAACCTATATCTGAATTCGGAGCTATTGAAGAATAGGGACCCCAGCCTTCTTTAGTTAGGCTTATAAGGCTAACTAACGAAAATATCACGACCTAACCTAACCAATCGTTAGGTTAACTGTACGCCCTTGACGATTGGTTAGGTTAGGTCATGATATTTTCGTTAGTTAGCCTTATAAGCTAACTAAAGAAGGCTGGGGTCCCTATTCTTCAATAGCTCCCTGAATTCTTCAGTTTTATTCCATTTGTCCAAACGTAACCGAAACTAAGTCCGCGTATTTACTTCAGCAAATAGAAGACATCTAAATAATAAAATTATTTAAATCATTAAACTTTCAAGAACGAGGATACAGTGCGTTATTAAATTAAAATTAAAATTTAAAATAGTTTCCTTTGAATTTAATAACCATATGGAAGATAATTTTTAATCCTGCTTTCGTTATAATTATGTATTACTGATACAAAGTACTATACTATAAATATTAGCTACTCTATAGTCTACGCTCTACGCCATTGATTCTCAACTTCTTTTGGCTCAAGGCACCCCACTGCTATCTGTTCTTTCGCGACACCCTCTCAAGGATTTTTGTTTCCCATTTATTTTCATGAAATTTCGCTAAACACTGGTTTATACTTAGTACTTTATTATACTATGTATGAATGTATTATCAAATGTAATAAATTATTTATTAACGTTGAATATTTTACAAATGGGTTGGTTTAAAATATTTTTGTCATGAAGTATTATCTAAATATGAATGTATATTGTGTATATCAAAATGATACTGTATTATTCGTAAAAAAAATATACTGTAGGCTTTTAAACGTCTACTATTTCCAGCAATTATTTAAATATTTCTTCCGGTTTACGACTAAATACCACCGACCTATATAGGCCCTATATGCCTGTGTCTGTGTACACTACTATGCGAATAAATGTTGAACGATAAAAATGTTTTCACCTCATTCATTGATAAAAATCTCTTAAAAAATCAGTAACTCATTAAATCTCATAATTTATTCAGAATAATAGTGAAATAACTTGTATGTATAGTATGCCTACACTAACAATAAAATTATAATCACAACACCATTAAAAGTGTGAAATATATCATTGCATTTAAGATCATTCGTCAAATAAATTTTTGTTTTGTGTTCCATTACTATGTATAGATGTACATTGATTCAGTTCAATGTTCATTCATTTTATTTTCGTTTATGAATGATCGAGTAAAATGTTTTGTGTTCTTCATTTAGCAGCAGTAATTGGTTCATTACTGTGTAATATGAAAAGAAATATTTATCTCCTACTAACTACATTTTTACTAATTAAGTATATACTTTCATTTTGTATTTTGTTTTTACTTTATATTATTTTATGTTTTTCATCAATGATTCCACTGAAGCTGGGCTAGAGTTGCCAAACAGCAAATAAAGCGCAATTTTTTTTTTTAATATCAAAAGTTTTCATTTACTATAATGTTTATTACGTAATTCATTCGAAACAAGTTATTAATTGACTGAACCAGAATACTTGCTTGAACTTTTAATAGAACAGAAAATCATATTTTTCTATAGGAAACTATATAAGAATCCAACTTCGTTCATTAATATAAGAAATTGAGTTTTAACTTTATGAAATATTTTGGTTTCCTTTCATGAAAAATCTTTTCTCCGCCATAATGATATGTTATCCGCTGTTAAACACATATTTTTAAATTATTTATAATACAAACACTTTATGGCTCAACCATGTGAAGTTCGAAACGTATTAAGTTCAAATAGTTCTTAAAAACTTAAACTTTGTTTTATTTTATTGAACTTGTTGGGTGCGCAAATTGAAGTGCGCTAAGTTCTAGGCTTACATCTAAGATCGTGTGGGGTTATTCGATGAAGTATAAGTACCATGAAAATGTGTTTCAGGAGGGCAAGAAAATGCCAAAATAGCTATTTATATTATATAAAACATGACAGAGGGAAATGATGAGTAAGTATCGTTAATTAGAATTACAACCGTAAACCCTAAAATACACATTTATAACAATCAAGTTGGCATCCTAATTCCAGTTGCATCTTCCGTTATGAAACCCTACACCTCCATTTTCTGTTTGAATATATATAAATATTTAAATTTACTGAGTGCCTTACTGTTAATTTCTTGTATTTTACTTAATACTTTATTTTGTAATTAGGGCCCACTGGTTATTTTGGCTCGGATTCTTCTTTGCCTTACCAAGTCGATTGTTCTTGTAACCATAGCCTAACCACAACTTCAAGCTTAGCTCAACTAGCTTAGGCTCTCCTTGGCTGATAGTAATGCCTAGCATGGCTTTGGTTTAACTATTTAAGTTAGGCTTAGTCTTGTTAGTTCTAGAACTGGCTTAAATTTAAAATCAAGCTCTTATGGTAAGGGACTAACATTATCTTAAATAGGCTTCAGTTCAGCCTGTTTAAAATGGCCTACCAAAATTTTTGCAGACAAGTGGGTCTCAGACCATTAAACCATCAGGCTTATGGTAAAATACCTATCTAATTTAGTAATCTGATAACCTATAGGCCTAATCACTTTTAAGGGATTCTTGGTTGGTCTAACTTAAGCATTATAGTTAGACTAGTATGGTAAACCCAACTGATGGAAAAATACTCTAATGAAGTTTTTTCCATTTTCCAATGTGTCAGGCAAGAGTTTAACTGAAATTACTCATGCTGAATGCATAGAAAAAAATTTCCAGTAAAATTCCAAAATCTAGAAGCAGCTCAGGGACAGGGTCACTAACTGAACCTAACCTGGTCAAACTACCAACCTAGCTGAGTGTGATCTAATCTAATCTAACCTAAGAATATTGTTGGGTCTTAAAGACAAATTATGTGGGAATAGGCATATCAGTAATCAAGTCAAAAGTAGTGAAATAGCTGAAGTTTTTATACAAATAAACACTCAGAAAAATGAATGAATTAGTTATTTGAGTGGCAAAAATCTGGGTATAATTAGTGAGATATGGATTAGTGATGCAGTAGTCAGTAATACTGGAGCAGAGTATGAGTTAAATGGCCACACAATATATATTTATCAGAGAATAGGTAGGTATCGTACTGGTAGGGGGTGTTTGGTATTATATGGTATATTAAGAATGATTTAACTTCAGTTCAGAATGATGGTATTAAAGATAATTATTGTATGTTTCACAACACTGAAATTAATATACAAAATATATTTTTCTAATATATTTTGGTGTGTTCTGTTCAAATATGACCTTCTTGCGTGAATGAACTGAAACAAAGTTATGAAACATTAAAGTTTCCTTATGTTTTGGTTAATTTTCGCTAGAAATGAAGGTCATATATGAATGAAACACACCAAAATACATTAGAAAAATGTTTTTTGGATATTAACAAAAACCAAATGGGCTAGGAGTATATATATATATATATAAATAACCTAACCTTAGCCTGTATGTTCTTTGATTGCGTGTGACCCCCCCGATCTCCCCATGATAATATATACATACAAAACTTGGTAATTATTGGCCTTTAAGGTCATTGTTGGTGAAACATTCAATAATAACCGTATTAAATTAGACAATAGGATAGAATCAATTTGGGTTGATACCGTATTTGTGTATCAAATAGAGAGTACATTTGGATCAAGGTTGGTACCCAAAAACCCACCCAAAAACCCAACCTAAAAACCTACATCAATTTACTTCTCATAAACTTATTTTTAACTTGGCATTTTTTATAATATGGTTATGCAGTCTTATATATTAACCAGGGTTTCGGAGTCGTGGAGTCGCACGTTTCAGGGCGGAGTCGGAGTTGGTAAAAAACTTCCGACTCCGACTCCAATTTCTGTGTCCTGTGTCACCCTTAATTTCTAAATCCTAAATACTAATATTTAGGTTATTTAGTTTTTTTGGTCAATAAACCTTATCCATTGATAGCCCCTAGATTAAGTTTTTTAATATTTTTTTTTATATTTTCAGAATATACAATTAATATTTATTTAAATATAAAATTTCACACTTAGTGTGGTGGTGATGAAATGTCTTATTATTATGATAATTATAGAGTGAAACACTAGAGGAGTCGGAGTCGTATATTTAAAATGTGAGGAGTCGGAGTCGGATTTTTAGATTTTTTACAATGTGTGGAGTCGGAGTCGGAAAATTTTGGACCGACTCCACAACCCTGATATTAACAACTATAAACTATAATTAATGTGATAAGGCCAATATAAACTAAAATTTCCAGAAACTATTTATTTGACATGTTTCATTATGAACCTTATATCTAATAGCACTGTATCTAATTTATCTATTTTCTAATTGGCTACCTAAATCTAAAACTAAATCATGCTTCTTTTCAGCTTTATAATTTAAATAATTTAAGTGGTACCTAATATTGATTATTGATCAGTATGTTCAGCATCTTTTGACCTTAGGTGGCAGTAAATTCGAACCAACATTTCTGCCTTTTCTTTCCCTAACCTATTTCGCATTTTACTCCATACCAAGCCAAACATTGAAAAAAATCTTTCCAATGATCTGGAACTGGCTGGACAACTATGAATAGATTTGATAAATTTAGCAAAACCTAGTGGTAACCTGGTCTCTTTTTTTTCTTTCATTTCAAACAATTTTCCACCAATTACTAGCTGATGTAGAGCTCACTATACTATCTTTGAATAAATAAGGAGGAAAAATTAGTGCGTCTTTTAAGCAGAATGCATAATATCCTGCCATGTATTCTGAATTTATTTCAATCAGCCATTCTTCAGCCTCTTCCTCTTGAACTCTATTCAGTTTTTGTCCTGAAAAATAATAGAACTGTGTGGAAACAAAAATAAAACTAATAATATAGATTATATAATTTATGTTATGGTATCTAATTTATGCTAATTGTTATCTAATATGGCAATGCCACATGATTTGATTCAGATTAGAGAAAACTCTTCTGACCATACAGTTGAGTTACCTATGTTTTATATATTGATAGTAGTTAAGCATTTAGGTCCTATTTACCTTCATACTTTGGGTGAGTTATATTTGCCAAAAGATGATATGGCGCCATAGCTTTTTTAAATCTCTTAATAATATCTTCTTTGTATAGAGCTAATTTTCATCTTGGATTAAATTGAGCCAAATTTCAACACCATCAGATAATGTTGTATTATCAGCCTGCAACTGTAACAAAAAAAATAAAAACTATAAAGTTATATATGGCTGAATGAAAACATCTGTAAACATTTAGAATTATACATTGTTAGAATTTATTTTTGGTGTTACAAGTTACAACACACAAAATGAAGTGTATTTTAATTATTTATTAGTAGTGCTTTAGTACAAGATTCTATAAATAAGATGTGCACTATAAGTCTATAAAATATCTTGAAATTAATATTGGTATTTAAAGTTAAGTAATTTTAACTGCATAATATAAACACACCTTATCTAGAGCATTTCCAACAAGTAAGAGTTGTGACTGTAAATTGAGTGCCTCTCTCTGTATAGATAAGTTATCTATCAATTTTCTGATGTTGTGATCAATGTCTTCAATATGCTCTCCTCTTATTTCTATATATGATAGAGATTTGACAAATAGGTTTTTTATGCATTCTGACTGAGAATTCCATCTGGTTTCATTTAGTAGTTGCGGCATCATACCTCCTTTCTCCATTAACCAACCTTAAAATATAAATTTTTATTACAAATATTGCTGGATTTGACAGCATAAATAAATAGCCTATGCAACTTATTAATGAGTCGTGAATTAGGATTCACACTGGTGACAGTGCTATTCAGAGGTGGGGAGTCGGGAGTCGGGGCTTTTTTGAAGAGTCGGGAGTCAGTAAAAATGACCGACTCCCGACTCTTTGATTCAATTTCTATATGCCAACAACTTACCAGAATACTACTCTGCCCTAATAAATATCTTCCTGAACTAATTCTAGATTCACATTTCCACATTTGATTTATTGTTCTGGTAAATCTTAGCAAATGAATTTCATATTTCTATTTTAGGATACTAGGTACCATATAAAAATTAGCAATATATTAATTATTAATTTAATTAGCCCCTATTAGTAATGAGTCGTGGGCCTAGTAGAAAATCAGCAGTCTTTCAATATTTAAGCTAAATGAGGATGAAGTATTTTTATTTGTCAAGTAGAAAAGGATGGTAAGAGTGTAATACAAAAATTAGTGCTTACACTGGGAAACATACTAATGCTCCAACTAGAGCCTCAAACTTGAAATGCCATCTACGAAACAAACATCCCAATATTTATAAGGTTGTAGATCAGCATGATAAGGAAAGTCGGGAGTTGGGAGTCGGAGTCGGTTTTTAAAAATACCGACTCAGGAGTCGGGAGTCGGTTGTTTTTGTTTTTGGCCGACTCCCCATCCCTGGTGCTAATGCATAAAAGTAAAGCTGACAGTAGCTAATTTATTGGATTTGTTTTTAGCTTACATGAGGTTGGTGATGGTTTCGAAAATATTTAATTTCTACAACATGCTTGAGAACTGATTTTGGGGAGATCTTTTTCTACCAAGTTTAGATGGTGTGCTGAACAGCCATAAGTAATAAGACTAGTTGTCCTCCTCAAGAATTTCTCTCATTCTTATCATTTTGTTTTCGTTATCAGTGCATATAGCAAATACCTGAAAATAAAATGTCATAACTCATAAGGAACTGAGCATTTGAGTATACCAAGGCAGAGAATTACATTCAGTTTATAACTAAAATAAAATGTACCTACAAAATAGTTATACTTATATCAATGCCATATATTTCTTTAGTTTTTGTTATTGCTTCTCTAGCTAACTGTGCACAATATTCTGCTGTCTTTTTTGTACTTCCAGCATCTGCTACTGAAATTAGATATGACTTTTTTTTCCATTATGAATACTGTGCGCAATAATAGGATCATTACCTACTGAACTCCAGCCATCTTGTATAAGGATAATGGTACCGTACAATCGTCAAGATTAAGGTTATTCTTCATTTCATGGATTACTTCATCATTAACTTTTATTAACAGATCAGTTGCCAACCTTTTCCTGTTTGGTGGTTCATATCCTGATCTTAGACCTTTGATTAATTTTAAATTCTTTATTTTCTAAAATGTTGAAGGGTATGTTAGCTGAAAAAAAGAACCTTGCAACTTGTAAATCTAATTCTTCCTTTGGTCCATAGTCATTCTTACCATAAATGGTGTAATTGATCTTTGCCTTTTATGCTTTATTGGTGTTGAATGACAGAATGTGGATGATGAAGAACCTGCACTGGTGTCACTCATTTCAGGCACATTTTCACTTATAATCTTTGGATCATCATTGCCAGAAGCCAAAGTTGGAGGAAGTGAATCAGTTTCAACTAATGCTCCAAATTCGAGTCTCGCATACCTCTTGCCTCATTTTCAAAACATTCCACTTTTCTTTTACTGCATTTCTCTAGATGATGTTTCACACACTCAATTTTTTGAGTGATACTTTCTTTGCAATAATTGCATAGTACTCTAGTTGGCTGATCACTTAATAAAGTCACCTTGTCCCATTTGCTAGCTTTAGATCTTCCACCTCTATAACTCTTTGACATCTTAAAAATTTTAATTTGAGTTCGGTCTAAATAAAGCTGAAATCTGCTGTTAAGAAATAAAGGAAAGATCTAAAATTAAAATGGAGAAAATTCTAATATGTCATTATTATCTCTCATATCTGAACTTTCTGTGAAATAAAGATCTCTTTTTAATATATATTATAGATTAGATAAATAAATTAATAAAATAACAGATATATTAGGCATTTCATAATTATCGAACCTTTCTAAAAAAAATTTCAGCCCATCAAAAAAACAAAAACCCAGTTGGGTTGTTTTTTTTGTGAAAAACCTGGGTTTTTGCCAACCCTGATTTGGATAGATGCATTTTACAGACCTCCAAAAACATAGGCAGTTGATGATAGTATGGTTCAGGAAATAAAAAAAAGTTTAGTGCTAGAACATTAATTATGCAAGGTTTCAACCTTCCTCGTATAGACTGGAAACTTTTAGAAGGAAAAATAGGGAAGGTAACTACTTCATTGAGTGCTGTAATGCTAGCTCTCTGATGCAATTTATAGATAAACCAATTAGGGATAAAGCAATCCTAGATTTGGTTCTATCCAATGATTATGAGGTTATTAGGGAACTTGCAGTAGGGGAGTCATTAGGGAATAGTGACCATTATACATATTAGATAAAATTAAATAGGGAGATTTATCTTAGTCACCATTGACCATCTAGTTCCTTACTTCTTGAGAGGTGACCAGTAAATTTAGGGGGTTGTTAGGTTCAATAAAGTGGGATAATGAATTTGCCAATAAAAATGTTATCAAGATATGGTCTAGATTCAAAGAAATTTTAGAGGATATACAGCATAGATGTATTACTTTCATAACTGTTAGGAATAGCAAGATTAGGAAACCTTTGTGGTGGAATAAGGAACTTAGCTAAAATAATTAAAAATAAGAAAAGAGCACTTAGGGTATTTAAAAGCAATAGCCTTGTGGACTTGAATAATTATAGGCAGTTAAGAAATAAGCTAGAGTGAAATAAATCTAGGTAGAAATAGCAATAAAGATCAAAAGAAATTCTTTAGTTTTTATAAATACAATAATAAAAAATAAGATAGGATTGGCGTAATGGAACAATTAAGATATTATTGGTATTTTTAATGATTGCGTCACACGGAGCAATTTGAACCACCTAAAGTGAAACTTTGTTATAGCTTCATTATTTTTATTCAATTTTCATCAGAATTGCTCTAGATTTACACATGGTAAGTATCTACAGGGTGTCCCATAAGTCCGGCATCATAAGAAAAATAATAAAAAAAGGCAAAACAAAATCTGTTATTTACAGAATATGCTCAATATGTCCACCATTGTTTTCAATACACAAATTCAGACATGATACCCAGTCAGCAAGCACATGGTGAATGATGTCAGTAGTAATGGTGTTACATGCCCCAATAATGCACTGCTGCAAATGTTCAACACACCTAATTTTCTCTGCTTATATAGGGTGGGGCACGGGAATCAAGTGTTTTTTGAATAGCTAGTAATCGGCCATTAGGAATGGGAGGGGCGTGCGGTAGGTAACATTCCATTCCTGGGTTCATAGCATTTAACTTTAACTAACACTCACCTTTATCTTTCAGGTGCCATCATGGAGCAGTGGACGTTAGAACACCGCATGTTCGCGTATGATCATTTTGTTAGGAGTGGCGAGTCAGTGACAGCAGTTCAGCGTGCGTTTTGCCGCAGATTCAACATTCATCGAAATGACTCTGTTTTCGCTCGTGACACAATCTTACGTTGGGTTAACAATCTTCGAACAGGAGGCTCAATAATGAAAACAAAACCGAAGGGGCCGCAACGCACTGTGCGTACTCCAGAGAACGTTGAAAGGGTCAGACAAGCGATGTTGCAAAGCCCAGGCCGCTCTGCTCGGAGACATTCAGCTGCACTCGGAATCAGCAATTGTACTGTTAGACGGATTTTGCATGAAGAATTACATTTTGAATCCGTCTAACAGTACGATTGCTGATTCCGAGTGCAGCTGAATGTCTCCGAGCAGAGCGGCCTGGGCTTTGCAACATCGCTTGTCTGACCCTTTCAACGTTCTCTGGAGTACGCACAGTGCGTTGCGGCCCCTTCGGTTTTGTTTTCATTATTGAGCCTCCTGTTCGAAGATTGTTAACCCAACGTAAGATTGTGTCACGAGCGGGAACAGAGTCATTTCGATGAATGTTGAATCTGCGGCGAAACGCACGCTGAACTGCTGTCACTGACTCGCCACTCCTAACAAAATGATCATACGCGAACATGCGGTGTTCTAACGTCCACTGCTCCATGATGGCACCTGAAAGATAAAGGTGTGTTAGTTAAAGTTAAATGCTATGAACCCAGGAATGGAATGCTACCTACCGCACGCCCCTCCCATTCCTAATGGCCGATTACTAGCTATTCAAAAAACACTTGATTCCCGTGCCCCACCCTGTACCAGCACTTTCAAGTGGCCCCAGAGATAAAAATCTAGTGGCGTGAGATCCGGGCTTCTAGCTGGCCATTCCACAGGCCCTTGATGTCCTATCCAATGACTAGGGAATTATTGGTACAGGTATTCCCTTACTTGGGTGCTGTAATGTGCAGGAGCGCCGTCTTGCTGGAACCATGTTGGGAAATTTCCTTCTTCGTTCAAGACTGGGAAATGTTTCTTCCTTGAGCATACGTAGGTAGGTGCCTCCAGTGACATGTTCATTGAAAAAGAGGGGGCCTATGATGTGATCCTTCCAAATGCCACACCATATCATCACCCGAGATGCACCTTGTTCCTTTGAAGAGGTATACTAGTGAGGGTTGTTTTGAGACCAGTAGCGGGTGTTCTGTCGATTTACCTCACCATTTCCATAAAAAACAGCCTCATCACTGAACAGGATGGTGGATGGGAAATTGGCATCCTGAGCATATGAATTATGGTTTGTAGAAATAGAAAAATATGAATTTCTCCTATGATGCTGGACTTATGGGACATCCTGTATAAACAGTAGACAGAAAATTGAGGGTACTTTGCTGTTATCCCAGACCCCAGACTTTTTGCCAGTTGCCAGACTTCAATTTTGATACAGAATATTTTCATTAAAACTAAGAAAAATATCACGACAACCTAACCAATTATCAAGGGTGTACAGTTTACCTAACTGGGCATTCAATTAACCTAATTAGTTGGTAGGGTTAGGTTAAGTCATGATATTTTTTGTTAGTTAACGAAAATATTCTGTGTCAAAATTGAAGTCTGGCAAAAAGTCTGGGGTCTGGGATAACAGGAAAGTACCAAATTGAGTTATCTTATTTACTTACTGAGATAATTGTCCAAAAGTCTGGTTCCATTAAAAACTGAAGACAGGGGTGAATTGAATCAGGCACCTGGGCAAATTGAACCATGACTTGATGACTTGACCAACCAGAGTATGGTATAATAGTTACAATCAACATAAACATTATTTTATTGGAAAATAACCACACTAAACATAATCATTAGCTATTTTACTGAAAAATATCCACAATTGAAAAACTGAAAAAGAACCACAATCACTTGAACTTGGGTAATGTAAAATTAAAGGTTTATTAACTGATTATTTATTGAGCACACTAATATAGGCCTTAAAGTTTTTATATTCATTGTTTATTTGGGCTATATATTTACTTAAATCAAATGGAGAATACCCTCAAACTGTAATGGATCCATGAACACTAGTTATATTTTAACTTCTGAAATGTCTTCACGTTTAGGCCAATCAAACTTTCTATCAAGCTTATAATGTAAAAACTGAAAACGTACAGTCTCCTTTTTCACCTGTAAAACCTGTCCTATGTAGAAATTTTTATAATAGTATACAGCATAGTATTCAGCCTTCTGTGTGTTTGCCTATATATCTGTATATGATTGACTTTAGATCCTAGCACTGGGTACATTTTCACAAACATCAGCAGCTTCATTATCTGATGAAGTATATTGTAACTCCTCTGGTTGGTCAGGGTCATCATCATCGAGGTAACACTAGGCAATAAAAAATATCAAATAAAAATACAAAAAGTAGGTGGTTCAATTCACCCCTGGGTACATATTTTACCCAGGTTGAATTGAACCACTTTTCAAAAGTATATAAATCAAGAACTATTTCTATTAAAGTTTTTTTTTACAAATAACACACAAAACTGCAGCCTTTTTTGATTGCATGCAGCAAGTTTCAACAAAAAATGTTCATCCATGTGATCACAGGACAAAGTTGAAAAGTTAGTGTTTTTTGCACATGAAATTTTTGATGATGTGCATTTTTTGCATCTTTTTTCTAACAGTTCACATAGCACTTTGTTTATAGTTTTTTCATATTCACATGCAACATAAACATAGTTAAGGGGTTGGGTTTTAAGATAACACCAAGTAAATTCAGATTCCTTTTCTACTTTTCATTTTGAGCAGTGGTTCTAATAGCTCCGGTGGCTCAAATAGCTTGATTCACCCATGTGACACTGTTTTAGCTATGTTTTTACTGAAGAAAATTTGAATACTTCAATTTTAATTCTTTAGACTCTGTAAACTCAGGGATTCTTGGTAAGATTCATATAAGGAAGGATGACGATAGATGATGATTAATGCAGTGAAGCCAAATAAAACTGCTGGATCTAATAATATACTGTATATATGTTAGGATTCTCAGAGAAAGGGAGGATAGCTTATCTGAGGCACTAACTACTTTATTTGCTAGGCCTATTAATTATTCAGAGATACCTTAAGATTGGGAAAAAGTAAATGTACTGTACACATTTACAAATAAAGGTATAAAAGAGGAGGTAGGAAATTATATGCCTGTTAGTTTAACATCACTGGTAGGAAAGATACTGAAAGAATTTTAAAGAATAGTATTCAAGAACATTTGAAAAACTTTAATCTTATCTCAAATTCCCAGCATGGATTTAGATCAGGAAGGTCTTGTCTAATCTCTTACACTATTTATATTTGTAACTGATTAGGTAGATAATGACATGCAGATGTCATTTATTTGGATTTTAGTAAGCCATTTAACAAGTTTCACATAAGACACTTCTGTATAAATTAAAAGCTCATGGGATATCAGTCTGAGAATCCTAGCATATATATTATTAGGGCCATCAGTTTTATTTGGCTTCATTACATTAATCACTTTTCTATCATTATCCTTATAAATTGGGTAGAGAAATAGTTAGAAGGCAGAGAACAGTGGTTTTAAATGGTCATGAATCTGGGTAGCAGAAAGTGAAAAAGGGGTACACAGGGATCAGTATCTCAGTTTACAAATATAGAAAATTTGGAGCAAGTGCAGTTTACATCCCCCTGACACAAAAAGGGACACAAACTACACTAGGTCAAAGTTGGGGAATGTAAACTACACTAGGATCTTTAGGAGACATTTTTTAAATGAAACCATCAAATAAAACATTAAAACTAATGAAAATATTATGACACCCTAACCAATGTCAATATATATATATATATATATATATATATATATATATATATATATATATATATATATATATATCCCCGCAAGGGGTTCTAAGCTCGTGCTCTTGAGTGCTCTTTGTGCTCGTTTGTACGTGCTTGTTCCTGGAGGTTTCACATGCGCCCTCCCGGCCCTAGCACCCAAGGATGATGGGGCTCGACCCTGCAGTCCTTGTCATCCTTGGTCTTTTTCCACTTCGACTGTCCCTCCACCCTTTCTTTTTCCTCTGTCTTTCCTCTCACTTTTTCTTTGTTTTTCTGCTGAGATATGCCCTTTAAATAGAGGCGAATCGGTTTCTTCCTGAACTAAAAAAAAAAAAAAAAAATATATATATATATATTGCTGATTGGTTAGGTTAAGTTGTAATATTTTCATTAGTTTTAATGTTTTATTTGATTAGGTATACGTGGACAAAGTTGGGGAATGTAAACTACACTAGGATAATGTAGGGGAACATAAACTATACTAGGATAATGTAGGGGAATGTAAACTACACTAGGCACCACAGGGAGACATAAACTACACTTGCTCCAAAAATTCTTATAAACTATGGTACAAAAAGATCTTGATAGATTAGTCTGGGTTAGTAAATGGCAGATGGAATTCACTACTAGGTATTAAGAGGAATATTAGTTTCAGAAGTAAGGAAGTCATTTGTAGATTATACTGCACAATTCTTATGTTAGACTTTGCTGAGAATAATGCATTCAAGCTCAGTCACCTCACCATAGGCATGATATAGATATGTTTGAAGGTCTGCATTGTGCAACCAAGCTCATTCCTCTCTTAAGAAGATTGGAGAACAGTAAAAGATTAAAGGAACTGGTTATGTTTAACTTTAGGAGACATTGTTTGAAGGGAGGTATGATATAGATATTTAAAATGTTTTAGATTTGGACAGTTTAGATGTAAGTAACTTATTCTTATTAGAGTCTGATGGAGAACAGGAGGGTATGATAAGAAATTAGAAAATGGACTTGTAGGTTGGATCTATGAAAATGCTTCTTAGTCATATAGTAGTAGAATTTTGGAATGACTTGCCTATAATGTTTAAAAGTTAGTTTTACGAAAAAGTTGGATCTTTTTATGAATGAAAGGGAGTTCATAAGTGTGTAAATAGTGTAGGCCCTATATAGGTATATTTTTAGCGTAAGTTATGTAGGCCTCCAAGTTATTTTGTTATGGTAGCTCTGTAAATAGTTTTATGTTGATTGGCTGACTTGAAATTGATGTTTTACAGAATTTGATTATAAAAAGTACGTGACTTGGATAACCTTGATAGGCTGCAAGTGTCATCATGTTTTGCAGATGTAATGTAATGTAATGTGTAGGGTTTCTCAACTGGGATTCCAGGATTCTGGGCAGAAAATGATACCTTAAATCCCAGGACAAGTGCAGCAAATCCTGGGATTTCCCAGGTTTTACAGTATTCAAAAAATGCTGTTTCAAATAGTTTTACATTAATTTACTACTACAGGCTGACCTTGCTATTTGTCCTAATTGGTATGCCACCATGCCTGACTTACTGAAAGTCATGGATTGCAGAATAAACATTAAAAACAGAAAAATATGCTAAAAAGCATAGCTAACATTGCATATTGGGATTTATTGTTATTTGTCCACACATACATATTTACAATAACCAGGAAATCCTGGGATGATGGCTGATTTTGTCCAAGAAAACTGGGATAGTGAAAACTCCTGAAAATGAGAAATCCTAGTAATTTCTGATTGCTAAGCTATTAGACACATTTTATTTTTATTTACAAGTGGAGCAAAATCATTAATTTGCAATAGGTAATAGATATTTTGTAACTCATCAAGAAATCCACTTGTATCAGACCAGAAATAGATCAAAGCTTGTTATACCTCAATTTAGATTGGGTAGTTTTTGAGATGAAGACATTTTCATTGGATTGAAACTATGGAATGACTTGCATGCCGATATAAAAAATATTGCGAATGTAAATTTGTTTAAAACCAAGTTGAAATCCTGATTAATAATGGGATACTAACAAAAATCTTGGATTAATGTCCATTAATGTTTAATATTGTCCATTAATATTGTTTAAGATTGAAATACAGGTTTTAACTATTAATAATACTTATTTACTTATTTATTATTATTAATTTATAACACTAGCTGCTTTCTAAAGCCAAGTAAAGCCTAAAGCTTAAGGGCCAAATTAAATAAAAAAATAAATAGTCGAGCTTCACAATTATTTATGTAATTGTAAATTGTAAAAAGACTGTATTTATTTTTATTATTAATAAAGGTTATTCAATTCAATTCAATTCAATTATGAAGTGTTTCTGAAATGCATCTGGATTCTGGAATTTTGTCAAATTTCCATTGAAGTCCTCACCTGTGACAAATTTAATACCATCCCTGTAGGCTCAGAAACAACTAACCATATTTTTCCATTACTTAGCGTGAGAATTTTTTCTTAGTGGGCATTAGATCAATTGCAAAACTAAAATAAGGATTTCTCATATTGGGTGCATATTATTGTACAATTTGGAAAGTGACAATTTTTCCAAAAATGGGAGTATTATGCTAGAGTTGCAGATTGTGAAGTTTGGCCAATACCATACTGGTCATTCAGCAGATGTTATTTGAATTGTTGGTTATTATTTTTCATCTAAAAAAGATCTGTTATGTATAGAGACCTGACTAGGACTAAGCTATATGCTTGTTACACTGTATGTACAGTATTTTAATATTCAAAGAATAAATGAAATATGATTCTGCATGGAGTAGGCCTATTAGTAGGTACTGGTTACCTCTATATAGTATTTAGGAACTTTTTCCACATAGACAATAGGCCGGGCTGAAACTATAATTTTTGTTTGATTTTAATTTATCAGAGTGACTAACAGTTGGCTTTTGATATAAAAATAAGATTCCTGAAAAAAATAATTGGTGGCCACCAACGTGTGTCCGGCCACCCCCGTTTTTGTAAAAACATCTAATGCCGCACTAGCAAAATCAGGAAAATGGCAATATCTCTTCTTCTGAACATGCTAGAGAGATGGTTTGCATACCAAAAGATGCAGAATTTGATTTAGAACAAATTATTAAGAGTGGTATTTTTTCATAAAACCTTTAGTTTTTGAGTTATTTTAGAAAAACTAATTTTTTGGGCCCATAGACCCCCTTTCAACTGAATGTCAACACAATAAAACATTCTCAAGCTGCAAATTGACATGTATTAGTGGTTTTCAATCAGCAATCAAAATCAATCAAAATCAGCCATTTTAAATTCATTGAAAATGCTTTTTGACATTCCAAAACGCCAAACATTAAATTATACAATTAACAAATTGTCATTTTGTCATATTTTAGCATGATAAATAATAATCTAGAACTTAAAATATTTTTTAGACACAAAATCTTTCATTAATTTACGTGATCTAATTTTGTTTCTAATAAGACCATCTCTACGCTCATGACCTACAACAGCCAAGGATGCTTCAGTGACAAGCTTGATGTGCCTTTCAACATTCTGACTGTGGCACTCGTGATCCAGTTTCAATGCGGTATTAATGATATCACGCAGTTCATCATTACTGAATTCTTTTAATACAGGTGGAACAGTTTCCCATTGGGACATAGCAGACAGCTTGTGGTATGCAGAAGCTTTGAAATTGATGATTGGCTTTCTAAAGACCCTAACATTCTCATCTATAGCAGGATATTCATCAGTACCACCTTCATGATCCTCTTCATTCTCATCATCACTTTCAATTATTCCACCTGCAAAATCATTGCTACTACCAGATTCATCATCAAAATCCTCTATAACTCCCCTCAGACACAGAACTTTATTGACAGCACACCTCCACCTCACCTCTTCATCTTCATCAGCCAGCATTCCAACTAAAATATTTTCACCATGAGCAAAATAGCTGTTATTGTTTAATACGTCATAACAAATTTCTCTAATTTTCCTGTCAGGGAATTTATTTACTCTTTGGATCATATTGAATAGGTTTCTTGACCCATCACTTAGCCTCTTATTAGCCTTGATATTGAACCAACTGTGAAAGTATACTTTGATGATGAATTCTACTATGATTTTGAGGTTCTTACTGGGTCTTTTTTGTGAAACATAAAAGCGAAGAATTCTACAGGCTAAGGTGAGCCATCGAGAGTGATTTAGCAGGCCAACTTCTAAGAGTGCAAGGTCTTCATCCACTTCACCAGTAATAATTGCCCAGCAGATGCAGTATCCATAGTATTGGTCTGTTGATAAATTATTGACCACCTCATTTGGTAGAAGCACAAATGCAGGATAAGGTATAGATTTGAAGTCCACAACATTCCATTCTGACACATCCCCATTGAGCTGAGAACCAATAGGGCCAGAAAATTTGTCTGGACTTTTTGTTGTCCCATCTAAAGTTATGAAGATGTGTCTAAGTGGCAATTCATTTAGATGCAGAAGACAAATATCCCACTGAAGAGGTTGCCCTAAAAACATTTCCAAATATCTGATTGACCCATGCATATGTCCTGTGTTAGTATTTGTCCCATCTGCTTTAACTAAGTTTAATTTGGCCTCAAGTTCTGTCCCTTTAATGATCTTATAAATGCCATGAGCAATGTCAATGCCTTTGCCACTCTCCGGGGTAAAATGGTCGAGGTAGAAATCATCTGAAAATAAATGTAATTAATTTTACAATTAAATAAAAATGAAAAAGGAAGGAATAAAGTTAACTGGACAGTTGTCACTTAAAAAGAAAATTTTTTAAGTAATTGAAATATTACTTTATAGTACAGTAATATAACAGCATAACGCCTATAACTGTATGACAATCATTTCCATTTACCTGGCTCTCCAGTAATGACATAATGTTCCTCTAGGATTGTGGATGTATAATACTTTTCATTTACTTTGTTAACAGCAAGTGTAGCATCCTTTCTACCGTCAAAGCCAATGCCAGTCACTTTTTCAAATATCACTTCTTCTTCCTTCTTCCTTTCAGCTCTCAATTTAGCTCTCTCCCTTCTCAACTTGTTTCTGAAAAGTATTTCAAAAATATTGGCCATGCATTACTGCATTAGCATTATACAAAATACAAATGTCAGTGTCCTGTTTGAAACTAATTAATATAAATACAAAATAGAAATTTTGACGCTAATTAAAAATAATAGTAAATCTGGTGATTTAGAACTTATAGCAGAAGCTAAGAAATGTAATATCTAGAGTGATTAAAAACATACTTATCAATAACATTTTGTATGTTATCTGGGGTGATTACTCCAAAGTCCACCAATGTAGCAGAACCAATAGCCGCTCCTGCTCTATCACTTACTTGATATCTGTTAGGATATTTAAAGTAGATTTACATATCTATTGTCAATGAATAATTTATTGGTAATCTTAATCTCTTAGTCACAATGATTTCACTTTAAGCTGTATTAAAAGATTTATCTTTCAGTACTATACCTGTCACATGCTTCAGCTAATGAGCGTAATCTAGTTCTGTTCTGTAATGTTGAGACTTCTGGAACATAGTCTGCATCAAATGAATCATTACAACTGTCGCTATCTGTCAACTCAGGAATGTCCATAGGTTCAGGAGGATGAGGAGGAGGAACTGATTCTTTTGCTTTTTGAGATTGAATAACCCGTGATTTGAATTTTAAGTCAGTGGCTGTTTCTGGGACTTCTTTCAGGGTACAGTAACCATGCCTAGTTGTTTTCTGGTCCTACAAAGTGATTATATTTCATTACACTATAATGTATCTTTTATCTATGGGTCTCTATATGTAAATTGAAATTCTTACAAAAATGAGAAAATACTAAAATATTACTTATCATTAACATCATTAATAGTGTATTATTGATATTACTAACTTATTAAATGCACTTTAAAAATTGTAGCAAATTATTAATAATTGATAATATTAATAATTGATAATTAATTAATATTAATTAATAATTTACAACTTGAAATTCAATCAACAGACCTACCTCATAAAACTGGTAATCAGATTCAGTCATTTTTAGTAAGTGCTTTTTCTCTGTATCTGCCAACAGTTTGTGATCATGTTGATATATGTCAAATAAAACGTTTACAGTTTTCAGAAAATCATCCAGATCTTGATGATATTTAGGTCCCCTTTTCTTTTTGTCATACTTCAGAAGGCGGTTGAATTCCTTTATTTGGGTTTTCAGTCGGCTCTGTATGGCATTTACTGATATTGGATAAACATTATATGTGACCCACAATTTATGCAATTCCTCAGAAGTAGCTCTCAGTACAGCATCTGTTTTATAGTCTCCGAAACACAAACACCTTTCAATAACTTGCTTCAACGTAGGCAATTTCCCTAAAGGAAACTGTTCTGCTGGCATAAAACGTACATCACCAAGTACTTTAGCAACTGTTTTCCTTGTAGAAGTCATACTTTATATTGCAAATGTTGAATTCAATGACAAATTGCAGTTGGAAACTTATAACAAAGGCACCTGAAAAAAAAACAAGTTTTCAATTTATTACGTTTAAAAAAAGTTCATGAAGCAGCCCCACCCTCTATTCTTTAATCAAGCATAATGGATGCAAGATAACAAGGAAAAGTCATATCATGTGATCACTATGTCCATGTCAACATCCTTTTAGGGCAATGTTAGTAATCAAAAAGCCAAATCATGCTTATTTTAGAATTTCTTTTGTCACTAAGGTCCGTCGAAAGGGGGTCTATGGGCCCCAAAAATTAGTTTTTCTAAAATAACTCAAAAACTAAAGGTTTTATGAAAAAATACCACTCTTAATAATTTGTTCTAAATCAAATTCTGCATCTTTTGGTATGCAAACCATCTCTCTAGCATGTTCAGAAGAAGAGATATTGCCATTTTCCTGATTTTGCTAGTGCGGCATTAGATGTTTTTACAAAAATGGGGGGCCACCAATTATTTTTTTCAGGAATCTTATTTTTATATCAAAAGCCAACTGTTAATGACTCTGATTAATTCTATCTTGAGTTTCAGCCCGGCCTAAATTTATTAGTACACCTGACTTCTGATCTTTCTGCCATCACTGATTGGGGCAGAGAAAACCTTGTGGCTTTCAGCACCTCAAACTCTGTTCCTCCATCTGTCTACCAGTGGTGGCTCATGGTGAGGGAGATTAGGGAGGCACAAAATTGTCTATAATATATGCTATATAAATAAAATAGATTACACAAAGTGTTAGATGCACTACTTTCTGCATGTTACGATCATATAGAATTAATACTATGAAATAAAATCCTCTCTCATAGTTTTTAGTGATAAAAACAGAGGAGACCCAGTCTCCCATGCCTCCTCTGAAAAGCTGCCACTGCTGTCTACTCATCACAATCTTCCACATGACTAGGGGTGTAGTGCTGTGGAAGGGCATGGAAGTGCCGCTCCTGCACCTCTATTCATCCAATGTTACCTCTCTCTCTCTTTACTCTTGCTATTATAATGGATACTGCTCTTCTAAACTCTAACTGCGTGCCTCCTCCTTTAAGGAGAGCATGCAGCACCAGAGTTTTGACATATTCTCATCCTTTTTCTCTCAAACTTTCTAATGTATGGGTTAATCAGCATTTTCAATCTTTCATCTACTCAACCAATGAACTCTTGAACAATCTTCCTCAATCCATCTTTCCCCCCCCACCTATGACCTCCAGTCTTTCAAATTTAGTGTGTCCAGACATCTCAAAAACCCTGGACCTTGATTTTTGCTCTTCTTTTATGGCAGGGGGCATTTGCCCATGTCCCCTCCTTCCTGCATTAAAAAAAAATTAATTGAAATCTGTCTGAAATGGGCCTACTTATCAATGAAACTAGAGAAATCTGCTGTAGATAATGTTTTGCCATAGATTTTAATTATTAATTATTTACTAAATAATTATTTTAGTAGCTATAGAACCTAAGGGAAATGAGTTTATTAACTTAATATTTTAAATAAAATTTAAGCTTCATCACAGAGATAGCAAACCACATGGTTACTGCCTAACCTTAATAGTGGCTTTTTTAATGTTTCTATCACATATTTGTAACCTGCCTGTGTTAAAAGATTTTTGTACGAGGTAAAATTATTAGAAAGAATGAACAAAAATTACTAAAAAGTTTAGTTACTGTACACAGGGAATGGAATCAGTCTGTACTGTATTTTAATGCAAATTAAAATATTGATGAATACTTTACCTATCTAGTTATGGTATTTGTGGTATTCAGCTATTCATATGCATCCTTCCTTCTGTGACATGAACCTATGAAATTTTGCAGAATTATTTCTTGGCTATTTTAATAGAGCAGCTTTGCCTGAGGAAACTGTGCTCATAATATGTTTATTAGTATCATAGAAAACTGTCACTGTGTGGAGAAACTGCTAGCTTGAAACCCACTTACTGAGGGAAGAAACTGGGAAAACACTTCACATAATGGGGATAACGAGGAGAAAAATCTGTCAAATGCTGTCAGTATCATCCACTTTGGAATTTAGCAGTTGATAAGATACGACAAACTAGCAAAATGTGTTTATTCATTCTTATTTAAAGTATGATCTTTGCGAGTATGAGTCCTTTTTAGAAACTTAGTTAATTTTTACTTTCAATATTTCAAGTACAGTACTAAGAAATTTAGGTGCTTTGCTGTTAACAGGAATTACCCAACCACCTGCCATCATCTGGACTTGTATCTTGTGGAATTCATGTGGCGACAACATACCGAAAGCAGCGACGTTTTTTCTGCGATTTTAGATGACAGACATTTTGGCCCCCTACTAACTGATTATCACTTACATATTAAGTAATTTCATTTAAATGATTAATAAATTTGGTACTTACATATCATCAGGACTACCAAACTTTTTATGATATATTTTTACTCTCATCATTTTTGTTTAAACTAACGAAAATATCACAACTTAACCTAACCAATTATCAAAGGCATACAGTTGACTTAACTGGGCATTCAATTAACCTAACTGGGCATTCAATTAACGTAACTGGGCATTTTCCATTATAGTAACCGGTTAGGTCAATTGAATGCCCGGTTAGGTCAATTGAATGCCCGGTTAGGTCAATTGAATGCCCGGTTAGGTCAATTGAATGCCCGGTTAGGTCAATTGAATGCCCGGTTAGGTCAATTGAATGCCCGGTTAGGTCAATTGAATGCCCGGTTAGGTCAATTGAATGCCCGGTTAGGTCAACTGTACACCCTTGATGATTGGTTAGGTTAAGTTGTGATATTTTCGTTAGTTTAAACAAAAATGACGAGAGCAAAAATACATAACAAACAGTTTGGTGGTGGTGGTTGGGTATTCCTGTTAACAGGAAAGCACCGAAATTTATCACTGTTCATGGTAGCTTGCGCAGTTAAATCCTTTGGTGGGTAAACATTGAGAATACATTCTATGAATTAGGGCCTATGAGTTGACATTACTGTATACCTATAACTATATATATATAAAAGTATTTCAACTAGCCTCTGCTTGTCTTGGCTTTCACATAGTTCTGTTGAGACCCTAAATAATTTTAGGAAGTCATTCCTCTACCTGATTCTTTTTTACTTTTGCTCCTTCTTTTTCTCCTTGTCAGTATAAAGGAAGCTGCTTGCAGAGTTAACTAGTTAAGATAGAGTGGTAGTAGTAATGTTCCCTTTGCTAATAAATGCATTAAGATGCACTGGTCTGGTCTGACTTCAGAGCACTGGAAGTTCTCATGATAGATACCCCATTAGTAGAGATGGTAAACTTGATGGGAATTAAGACCTCCAAATAATGTATTCAACTTCAGGGAAGCTACTTAGCTAGAGGAGAATTTTATAGTTTCAAGTGGTAGTTTGCCCAAATTGTCCTTTCTGATGAAGGTCAAGCTTGTTGCATCACCTTAGACCAACAGCTTAATTTGAAATTTGAACCATGACCTACCAGGGAAGTCAGAAATTACAAAGTCCTTACCTGGACTTGAGCTCATGCATGACTCCAGATTCCTGGGATCTTGGGAGCATTGCTCCAGTAAATTTGACCATGAGAAAAAGTAAATTTGGGTTTGGGTTTTGTTCATCCGCTAGACATTATGCAATTTTTTTGCGTATACGTTCTTGTACAAACCAATTTTTTTAAATTACAAATTTAGTTATTTTAAGTTTAGTTGGTAATTCCATATTTAACAATTATTTTTATTTTTTGTTAAGCTTCAATGTTTTGATAATTAAAATTTTATTAAAACGTATATTTTTTTAATATAAAATTATCAGGATTGGACTATGTTCCATTGATCTCGGCCAGGTTTGATAAATTGGCCAGATAATTACTTGTGCGGTTTTAAGTAATCCACCATGACTCTAGAATTGAAAAGTTTAGTTAAGTTTAAACTTACTTTTACTTACTTTAACTTACCTACTTTTACTTACTCTTCCTTACTTTTACTAAGTTTAAAGCACTTACTTTTACTTACTTTTACTCACTTTTACCATACTATATTTACTAACTTTTACTTATTTTGTATTTTTTCAGGTAGTCAATAATCAATAATGGATCCTAATATTGATGAAGTTGGAGAGAAAAGTGAGGGTGTTAAAAGGGGTTACTTTTGTGGTCAATGCAAGAACAAATATTCAAAGCAGCAAAACTGGGAGGAACATTTTGATTCCAAAAAAAATATTTGTTACAATACAAGAGGTCCCAGAGTTTGGGCCCGCAGCTTAGATATTGCAGTAAAGAAATACCAGGATGAAGTGCAGCAAAGAGATATGGCAAAGCAGTCATTTAGTTTGTTCACAAAATGTGCTAGTGCTAGACCTCAGAAAAATGAACCAACTTCATCAACTGCTAATCTAGAAAATGAAACTTTTTCACTAGATGTTTCACAGACTGAAGAAAGTGCTTCTCCTCCACCTAAGAAACAAAAGGTAAGTGAGGAATCTGTGCATCAGACTAACAAAACTGCTTTAGAGGAATTTGAAAATTCCCAAATCCAGAAGACATTGAATGCAATTTTGCGCCTAACAAAAGAAACTCACCAAGCTGTTGTGGTTAATAAAGAGAAGAGTCAAAATGCCTTCAAGTTCAAGTGTTGCATCCAAATCTAATAAAGCAAAAAGCAACAAATTTGACATTTCCATAGCCCATTTAAGCAAGTGTAAATCAATACAAGAAATCCTGAACAATGATTTGATCAAATCTACATTCAAATTGGTGGAAAAGAAGGATCTAGGGCATGCTGATGATTCATTTTCAGTACCAAGTGATATAATGGAAAACATTGCAAATAGTGACACTAATATGCCTGATGTAGATATAGCTGTTGAGGATGAAGATGATGATAATCAAGAAGATATTGATGATGCTTCTGATGATAAATGAATAAACTTAAGGTGAGTTATAAACTGTACATTATTGTATTATGTTTAGCTAAAACAATTTGTAATTGGTATGTCGTCAATTCAAGAGTTTACTATCATTAACCTATCTAGTGGTGTAAGGGGAAAAAAAGTAAATTCAGAGCTGTGCTCCAGTAAATTTTTTCAAATCTGGAGTCATGAGCTGACCTTTCAATCAACAGCCCAGTGTCTAAAGCATTAAGCTTCCCAGAGTACCCATTTATTTACCAACTAATTTTCTTGGGATGGAAGGATGGACAGCTGGGTGATCTGAGCATCATCCGCACTCACTGAGAACTAAATCTAGGGCCAGTAAATTTGTAATCAGTGATGCTGACCACTACACCAAGGCTTATGGTGCGCAACAAAATTTCATTAGAAATCAAAGGAAAATATTAACACACATACTATTGGGAATTCTTAAATTGGGGTGGTGGCCAGCTGGTGGAGGTGCCTCTGGATCACTGCTTCCCTTTTTAAGTAAGTCTTATGTGAAGGCTACAATATAAATTATGTAATAATAAATATATATTGGTGTATATATTTTTTAAAAGGCAAATGGGGAAGTCATATAATGCACACTTCTGTGGGAATTCTTAAATTGGGATGTGCTGACTGGTTGGAGATGCCTTTGGATCAGTGCTTCCATTAAGTAATTCCAGCATGAAAGATGGCAATATAAATAATTTATTTTAAAAGCAAATCTTTCGGTGCAATGGCCTCTAGTATTTACCGAAGAAATGATGCAGCAATGAAATGATAACTTTCTGTATAGCTATATATAGATTCAGGATTCTAATCAATTGCATATATTTCTATCCTTAGTATATGAACTGTTATTGTATTAATAATATTTGTCATATGGACTATAGTCTGCCAATAAACTTTTTCATTCTCATATAATAATAATAATAAATAAATATTAAAGTAGTGCATGGTGCGGATTAAATTTAGTAGTTTAGTATTTCATGCTATCCTTCCTTTATTTTTCACTGTTCTCTCGTACATAATTGGATACACAAGATAAGTGTATACATTATGTGAATGAACTCTGAAGCTATTCTTTTCATTATATTTCTTCGTACTTTCCTATAAATCTTTTTACAACAATTTTTTGTCAGCATTGGCTTGTGGAGGAGGAGAACCTTTTCTGTTTTATACTTTGTTACTATTATTCTTGCATGAAAGCTTTACATATTTATAAAAGTAAGCATGGTTTGAGAGCTTTCAGGATTCATTTGCTTATTTTTTTTCTACTATTTCCTCAGGCCAGCCCAGAGTGGATCTTAGGGTCTTTGTTAGTCTGTAATTCTATAACTAATTTTAGTAATTCTAGAGAAAAATTGTAAGTAACATCTGAAATCAAATCAAATGATTACCTACTAAAGATGGCCACAACAATTATAATTTTCATGTTAAGATGAAAGATCAAGATTCACAGATAATCAAGCCCTCAGACTTAAGTACTTAGGACTAAATTGAATAGGTCAGTTCTGTAGGTTGAGATTGAGATCTACCTTAAATTTAAAAAGCTCAGGCTTTGGCCTTGGTTGGACTTATACTCAGAGTAGAGCAAGAGATATTTTCCTCAGTGTTCTCTTGTAGGAATTTGCTAATATTTATTTTTCTTTTCCAGTCACTCAGCTTCCTTAGCCTTTAGATTAGAGCTGTAAATATACTAATTATCAGTCAGTAGGCAGCTAGTTAACTTGTAAGGAGCTTAAAGCAATTAAAAAGGGCACTTTTTGACTAAAGGTTCAATATTAAGGCTTAGTACAATATTTAGCCTTAATATCCTGAAAGCCTGAAAAAAATAGGTTCATAGCAATCCATCCTGAGACCAAACTTATGAAGGTATGTGTTAAATAAAATTTTGCCCTGAAGCCTTAGTATCTAAGTGAACCTTGAAGACAAATAATTCACACACTTGCATGCGTGCCATTTTCTATTTAATTTAAATTAAGGCACTGCGATTGTGTATCATCCCCTTTCTGGAGACTTTGGCTTAATAACCTTTAGTTAAACTATCACTTAATGAATAAATTTGGTGCATAGGCCCTATGCATGTAATTTAGATCGGAGTCAAATTAAATTAGATAAATCTAGAAACAAATTTAGTGATTGAAGTGTAAACCCAGGAAAAATGTTAATGACTTAAGAGCATAGGAATTAGTGGTGCTCTTCCAATATGTGCTCTACGCGAAACTGTGATCTACCATATTCCAATACGTGCTCTACCGTGAAACTAACCTTATAAGGCTAACTAACGAAAATATCATGACTTAACCTAACCAATCGTTAGGTCAACTATACGCCCTTGACGATTGGTTAGGTTAAGTTGTGATATTTTCGTTAGTTAGCCTGGAATATGGAATATTAGTTGGAATATGGTAGATCACAGTTTCGCGGTAGAGCACATATTGGAAGAGCACTGAATTAGTTAAGGCCTTTCAAATATATAAATTCAGGGTTTTGTAAATAATAATTCTTAACATTTATAATTTATTTTACTAACACTACTAAACCATCATTTGTCACTTAATCGAGAATCTCACTGTCAAGAACCCCCAGTAAAGCTTGTACATGGAGCCAAGTTAATGTTAAAATTTAGTTTAAGTCCAGAGCAAGGGTTCAGATTTGTTCAATCTGATTGAGTTGTAATAAGCTAAAAATATAGCTTCTATTTTCATTAGGCCCCTATATATTACCATTAGAAGTAAATCAGTATTGTGATGTGTAGAGAAAAACATTAGCCTTATCTACCTATATACAAGAATGTGGAGGTTCTTCCAAAAGAGTCAGACCTCTTTTAAAAGGGGCATAGGAACCCATTAAGGTCATGTTTTAGAGAGCAGTAGATACGCAAGCCGAATAAGAATGTTACAAACTAAAATGTTAGGACAAGTTAAATAACAATTTTGTCAAAGAGAATAAGGTAGAAAGAAAATAAAGAACCATAAATGAATTATATTTGGAGAAGAAAAAAGTAATCTCTATTTGCTAACTTCTGGTTAGAATAGGCCTTACTTGTACTGTCCTTCCTTGTTTCATTATTTCTGTATATTTGCAAGTTCTCTCCCACTCATCTACCTGAACCCATTACTTACACTGTTCCTTTAGCCATACTATCTATATTATTGCTTGCTTAGGGGTCTTTTCCTATGATAGTTGTGTACATCCTGCTTGGAGCTTTTGCATGTGGATCATTCCTCTTTGGGGTTTTATGCGCTGATTTGGATGAGAACTTCGAGCCTTTCCTTCAACTGTCCAGTCTCCTTTCCTCCAATATCCATTCCAGTCCTCTGCCAAAGATGGTTTCCTGCCATAGGAAGAATGCTTTCAGAGCATATCCAGGTTAGTCTCCAGTTTCTTACACATTATTTTTAGTGGTCAGACCCTGCAAAGAAATTTTTCTGAATGGGCTGGAGATCAGTAAATAGCAACAATTGAAGAACTGCAAGTACCAGTACTGATGTTCCAGTTGAGAGCACTTCTTTCCAGACAACAAAAAGCCATGAAAGATTCAGATCAAGGATAGAGAGCCACATGTAATGAATTCTCTGATAAGATGTAGCTACTATTTAGAAAATGAAAATTCTTTATTTGTCTGAATGAATACTTGTAGCAGAAAGTAAATTGGATGGTAAGAAACGAAAGATCCTGAATTGACTCCTGGAAAACCTGAGGAAGAGATTATTAAATTACCCAGAACTTGTTCAGCTCTTGAGGACAGAATGATATTTTAAAAACCTTTTTTTCTAATTATGCTCTATTGTGTCAGACACTTCTGCTGTTCATGGCCAAACTTCATTTCCAGAAGCTAATGATGTATCCAGATCTGCTTCTGTTAATAGGTTACCATATATGTGCTAGGTAGACTCCAGATCTACCTAATAAGAGTGAATCAAAGATCTCTGGTTATCTTAAATGTGCAGAGGCATTTGAAGACCATTGTTCTGAACATATTTTACGTGAATATAGGAATTGGACAGCTACTGAGGAAAAGTAGTAAGGGAAAATCAAGGACTTAAATAATGCATATGGAAGCTGTAGGATTAAGTATATGAAGTGGAGGCTATTCAAAGTGAAATGGTATAAAAGACTTTAAGAGGAATGTTACTGCAGACACATTAGCAGATTTTAAAAAGTGGTACTCAAACAATGCATGGATTGTGATGGCTTTTACAAAGATTTAAGGAAGAGGACTAACAGCCACTCAAGAAATATTGTTCTATATGTAATGGCAATCATCTAGATATGTTTTGTCCCAGTTGCAGGTTTATGCAGAATGGAGTCTCATGTAGAGATATAACAGGGTGTCTGTTCCACCTCGCTGTCAGGGGAACTAGGTTGTCAGAATAGAAACTAGAAAGTTAGCAGTAATTCCATCCTTGATCTGAGTAACACTGGTACTACACATCAGGTATAGCCAGGTAGGTGAAATTGGTGAACAAACAAATGAAAGTGAAGGCTTGAATGCTGAACATTATCTAGATCAAAATTCTAATTCAGGTTCTCAAGAGACTCGCGAGTCCTTACCATTTATTAATGAAATAGAGGTTAGGAAAGTTTAATTGGCTGAGTGTAACCCATTAGATGCCATTGATTTAGACACTTATAGAGCCTAAAGCAATCCAACAAAAGTTTTGCCTTAAAGCCTCGAAATTTGGTATGGAAGCTCTTTTTACTGCCCAAAGGCCAAATATAAAATTTTAATTAACTCTCCCCATTCGTTTGAAAGTTGGCCCCTCCTAAAAATTGGTGGGGGCCATTCATACCAATATTCTGAAGTAATGCATCCTACCCCCCAATTGGCAAGAGAAAAGATTTAAAATGCATTGTAAAGCTCATAACCAAAGAAATTAAAGGACTTGAGTAATTTGGTAAAATAGGCTGTAAGGCAAAAAAGGTTATACAGCTTCAAAGACACAGTGGTGTACCGATTAATCAGCAGTGGCAGAATCGGCCATTTTTGGGGTACCATTGGCTTTGGCATTGGCCAGATTTGCCCGATTCTCTTACTGATTCTTTGAAATTTTAAAATTTTCATTTCAAAAGAAAATCTATATTTATGGAAAATTAAACATACAAAAAACACTATGATAATTTATACTGATTTTTCAATATGTAAAAATATTTTACATTCACGAAAAAGGCAAAGCTTAATAAGTTAAGTTGCCCATAAATTTACATTTTCTCTAACTAGCTAAGCTCTAAATATTATAAACTACTGAAATCTCCTACTTCTATATTAATAATAATTCTGTATTAAGTTCTACTTTATAATTTATATTTTAAGCCATCTTATTATGTTGACTTTATTTTAATAAGTTTGTAAACCCAAATTATATATCTATTTTTTTTTTTATTCAATTTGGCTACCAGGGACTCAAAATTTTAATGAAAAATTTTGCTGTTTACATTGATGAAGAAAGAAAATATGTTCAACATGAGGAAAAACAATTACTTTAAATATTGGTATACAGTTTATGAAATTAAAATGAAATTATTTTATTTTACTGGGAAATAAAACTATTTAACATCACTGTATTATGAGTACTAAATTCTGGGTATTGTATATTGCGGAGTGAGCTAAGGAAAAACATTTAAACAAATTCAAAATTTAAAAATTTTTGAAAGTTTTCACATAAGATTATTAAAATTTATGAAGGGAATTGACTTTTTAAATCTGGGAAAAGAATTGGCTTTGGCTAAATTTTGGAATTGGTATGTCACTATTTGTAGTTGTTTGTCAGGTTGGGGGCTGTCCTTTACCCAAAGGCCATTCCATATGAAAAAAAATCTTCCTGAATGGAAAATGAAGCTGAACTGTTCATGTATAAAATAAGAATAAAAAGTTGTTGGTTTTTTAAATTTTATGATGGCATATTCATAAACTTATTCTAAGCTAAAGCAATATACTGTATATTGCTTTAGGCCCCTAACCTTGAATAAGCTTATGAAATTTTCACACACACACATACACACATGGATCATCACAAGATGGCATATCATGAGCAAGAATCAGACTTGAATCAAAGTCAAGGTCACAAATTGAGATCTATAGAGGTCAAAAGGAGCTTTTTTGTGTCCATACCATAACTTTTGAACTACTGAACATACTGATGATATATATATATATATATATATATATATATATATATCCCCGCAAGGGGGTTCTAAGCTCGTGCTCTTTGTGCTCGTTTGTACATGCTGTTCCTGGAGGTTTCACATGCGCCCTCCGGCCCTAGCACCCAAGGATGATGGGGCTCGACCCTGCAGTCCTTGTCATCCTTGGTCTTTTTCCACTTTGACTGTCCCCTCCACCCTTTCTTTTTCCTCTGTCTTTCCTCACTTTTTCTTTGTTTTTCCGCTGAGATATGCCCTTTTAAATAGAGGCAAATCGGTTCTTCCCAAACTTAAAAAAAAAAAAAATATATACAGGGTGTACATAAAGTCAGGATCTATTTTTGTGAAGCACTTGGAAATTATATGGAATTCAATCATAAAATGATAGTGGTAACATTTATTAAATAATTAAGAGTAGGATTCGACGTGACGCCCATCAGTATCCCTGCACAGCTCAAATCATTCCGCAGCATTTCTAAACACATTCTGGAGCATTTGCGGGGTTATGTTATCTGCAGCAGTTCGTATACGTGTACGTAAGTTTTCAAGACTCGTAATCTTCGTCTGATAGATGTGCGATTTGATAAAGCCCCATGCAAAGAAATCTAAAGGGGTTAAATCTGGTGATCTCGCTGGCCAAGGTCTGTTGCTTCCGCGTCCGATCCAGCGATTTGGAAAACGTCCATTTAGATAATCCTGAACAATTTTGGCATAGTGACAAGGAGCACCATCATGTTGATAGACGACGGTACTAACAATCCTATCCCTGTCGTCTATCAACATGATGGTGCTCCTTGTCACTATGCCAAAATTGTTCAGGATTATCTAAATGGACGTTTTCCAAATCGCTGGATCGGACGCGGAAGCAACAGACCTTGGCCAGCGAGATCACCAGATTTAACCCCTTTAGATTTCTTTGCATGGGACTTTATCAAATCGCACGTCTATCAGATGAAGATTACGAGTCTTGAAAACTTACGTACACATATACGAACTGCTGCAGATAACATAACCCCGCAAATGCTCCAGAATGTGTTTAGAAATGCTGCGGAACGATTTGAGCTGTGCAGGGATACTGATGGGCGTCACGTCGAATCCTACTCTTAATTATTTAATAAATGTTACCACTTTATCATTTATGATTGAATTCCATATAATTTCCAAGTGCTTCACAAAAATAGATCCTGACTTTATGTACCCTGTATATAGTGGACCCCCACAGTACGTTGTATTCACACTGTGTTATTTTGTATTGCGTTGCAGCTCCCATAGAGCGTAATGTATTCACATTGCGTTGAAAATTTGCAGTGCATTATGCGCTGCGTTATTGTTCCAAACACATTTTGAACCCACGTGATGCAGTGACCACGCGGCAACCACACATGGTCAATTTATTATTGTATGCTGTAGTGGGTGGTCTGGAGGTTAATGAGGAAGATATTGATGACCTTGTTGAGGAGCATAGGAGAGAGCTGACAACAGAAGATTTAAAGGAGATGGAGGGAAGTGAAGAGAGAGATAGTGAAGAGGAAGAAAAAGAGTGATGATCACACGACAAATGCTGATCTTAAAGAAATGATTAATGGATGGGAGGCAGTTAAGAAACACATCCACAGGCATCCCTTCCATGATGAATCAGAGCTTTTAAAATGCCAGTTTGAAGATAAGGTTATGTCCTTCTTCATAAACCTCCAGAGAAAAAGAAAGAAGCAGACAACTCTTGATGCTTTCTTCACCAAAGCCAGCAAGAAGTCAAGGGTTGAAAAAATGCCAGAACGAGAGGTTACAAAAAGAGCAGAGTCAGAAGAACTTCCAGACATCATAATGGAAGGTGACTCACCTTCAAAGCAGTAATCTCACCACCTACATCCACCCACTATACCACCATCGAATCCACTTAGGCAGAAGAGCCTCCAGCTTAAGGTAAATGCTAATTTTGTGTTTTTATTTTAATTTTATTTAGCGATTATAATTATGTGATATTAATATGTTTTTAATTTACTATTTTGTGCATTATTTATCATTTTTATACGTGTTTTAACCATAGAAAACTTTGATTTTTACCCAAAAAGTCGTAGTTCCAACGCTGTGGAATGAATTAGGCTAAATACATTTATTTTAGGGTTCGCATTGCGTTATTTTCACATAATGTTGGTTTCTGGAACAAATTAATAACGCAATGTGAGGGACCATTGTATATATATAATATAAAATAATAGGCTAACAATCATAAGTTACTTTAATTAAGGGTTTGAATATAAACTTGGAATTGGTAGTGAATTTTATAGATTTATTTATAGGTTTTTTTAATAACAGATTTTTCTTTGATTTTTTATTTTTTCTTAAGTGTAATAATTTATTTGTAATGCATAAGTGTGTGCAATTCCATATATCTTTCCCTTATTATATCAGTACACTAGTACTGTCTAAAAAATAAAAATATAAACATTAACCAAATATAACTACAGTAAAACCTTTGTTATCTGGCAAGCTCAGGGATTAGGCCATTCTGGTTGTCTAATTTTCCAGTTATCTGAGGATACCATTAACCTAGGAAAAACCAATACTGCACTGTACACCAATATAAACTATATTATAATCAACATAAACCCTATGCTAAGTATGTATGGGACAATTGAAACAAGTAAAATTTAGTCTATTTTTATTAAAAATGTAAGGATGTTTTAGATTTTCCTGGATGGCATCAGAAAGCTTCCTGGTTTCTAGATTGGTGAATTGTATTGGCCCAATATGAAATTTGCTGGTTTCTAAAGTTTTCCAGATAGTTGATTGCTGGATAGTGCAGGTTTTACTGTAAATAAGGTACCATAGTTTGGTATAATTTAACATAGTTCTTGCTTTATTTTACATTTAATTTCTCTAAGGCTTTGTTTGTTTATTGTAAAATAATGTACTCCATTTTTCACATAAAGCAGTTTTCACACAGTTTTGAGAAGTTAAATACTAATTATGATGATGATAATTATGAATTGAAAGCATTTTGTAGAGAACCAATCAACCATAGTCAGTGCATTGGTCACTCCAGTACTAGATTACATAGTGATATTGTAATGGAGCTTTTAATAACTTTTTTACATTTTGTTATGACCAACATTTAAACATTTTAAGCTGGTGCATTCTTCAGTAAACCCACTCAAATATGTTGGTACAGTACATTCATCAAATTGAGTACTAATGAACTACCTTTGAAGGCAAGAGTTAAAGTATAGTACATCTGTAGTACAGCAGCAGATTAGAGCATACAATATAATAAACTGAAAGAGATTTCTTTAGGCAACATTCTAGAAATAGCTATGTAGACAATTTTGTGTTGACTTGGCAAAACTAAAATGGTAGATCCAGTAGCTACGAAGGCAGAAGAGGAACCCAAGGAAGTTGTATCATGGCCTTTTTCACATAACATTAAGTAATTGTTTGAGCTGTAATTTGTTTAAAACCTAGAGAAGTGGAAAGTTTTAGGCTTATACTCTGTACTGTACTTAATGTTGGTTCTTAGTATGACATTGAATGTTTTCACGCTTGTGAAAATTATGCATTTAGTAGGACAGGGGCAGCACAATGGTATGCCATCATTGTGATTTTGTGGGAGAAAGAAAAAGTGGGTCTAGTAGCTATTAATTAAATAAGTAAAAATAGAACTTCCATTAAAATGTGTTCTACGTTGAAGTTATTAAGAGAAGTATACTTATACTCATTTTAATTCTCAGTACTTTAAATTTATGTAAAGATATTTTATTTATTTAGCAATGTAAGGCTATTAATACTAATAATATAGTAATCCCTTGCTTTACAGAAAGGTTACATTCCAAAATCCTTCCATAAAGTGGATTTTTATATAATGAATCTCATTACAGGCGCTCCTTGACTTACATAAGGGTTACTTTTCTGGACCCATTATGCAAGTTGAATTTTATGCAAGTCGGAAATTAAGGTAAACTGTGTATGTAGCCTACCTACTAGATGTGAGATGTGTAATAATTAGAGCCCGGATGTTTAGGCACTAAAAAAACTTAAAATAGGCAGGCAAAAAGGCAAAATAAAACTGCAAAAAAGGCACAAAAAAGGCATTTATTTTCAAAAAGTAAACTCACAATGAGAATGTATAACAACGATGTAGAACATGTTAATAGTAACATATACAAAGTAACATAATATTGACATCAGCACTACAGAATTTTAAAAAATTACTGTTTTTTTACCTTTCTCAGCAGCAGATTTGTGTTTAGCAGTCTGTATATGTTGAGAGAGAAAGTACTTTTTGTCAAAGTTTATGGATTTTTCGCATATCTTGCAAAATAAGACAGAGCCATCGGTGGAAAAAACCTCACTTCCAAACACACTGACAAGATTAGTTAACTTCTTACTTGAAGATGCACTGACTTTAGGCATTGCAACGTGTATTCACTGATGTTTAGGTTACGACTGAGAATCTTGTGTTGTAGTATGGCTTTTCAGCTGCCAGGAGTTGCCAACAAAACAAAACACTATTAATCTAAATGTTTATTTCAGTATCTTATTTCAGAAAATATTTAAAATAGGCACATTTGGCGCTTAAATTATGAAATAGGCATTTTCACCCCAAAATCCCCAAAAAGGCAAAAATAGGCATTTAAGTCATTATGTTTGAACATCCGGGCTCTAGTAATAACTGTCATAAAATGATGTATGTGTACAGTACTACAGATAAACAGAACAGAATGTATAAAATACTAAATTATAAAGATGAATTTTAACTTTATGTATACTCCATAAAAATGTTTTGCAATTTAAATTGCAAAATATTTTTTGCATAGCCTCAAATTTACATAAGTTGATGATATGCAAGTTGAGGAGTGCTTGTATATATTTGGAGATACGTACCTTCAGAATGAAATCTTTACTATGATGCAATATATACGGTACACATAATAATGCAACAAACTTTATTAAAATACTGTATACATTATTAATGTATCATCTATCTATCTTCTTCTATCTATCTTCTATATATATAAAAGAGGAAGTTTGTTTGTCTGTTTGTTTGTCTGTTTGTCTGTTTGTTTGTTCTCTATTGAAATGAATATGGCTGCACCAAATAGTGTTTAAGGTAGTGAATCAGATATAACTTTTCATGGGGAATCTAATGGTGTGCACAGTAGGTAGGTACAGTAGGTAGGTACAGTAGGTAGGTAGGTACAGTAGGTAGGTAGGTAGGTAGGTAGACTAGACAGTTTTATTTAGTAAATGGGTAGGTACAGTAGGTAGGTAGGTAGGTACAGTAGGTAAGTAGATTAGACAGTAGGTAGGTAGGTACAGTAGGTAGGTAGACTAGACAGTTTTATTTAGTAAAAGGTAGGTAGGTAGAGTAGGTAGGTAGACTAGACAGTTTTATTTAGTAAATGATACATTAAAATCTTGTTTAGTTTTGAATGACGGCATAAAGTCACGGGTTTAAGTGGAATCTAATGGTGTGCATAAAAGTTTCAAAATTTTTGAGAACTTTTTAAAATATAAGGTTAAGGAATAAGTTTTTTAATTTTAACACAAAAAAGCTTAAAATCATTATTTTCGAAAACTTTTCAAAATATAAGGTTAAGGAATAAGTTTTTGCATTTTGACATTTGAGTGTGACTTTTGCTATGGGTGACAATGGCCCAAAAAAGTTGGAACACCTCGCAATCTTTATGTTTTGACACCCAATGGAAAAACACGTAACATTGTTTACACTGAAGTGCTACAAAATGTCTGATGTTTTCAAGGAATAAAAACAATTACCAAAACTTTGTGTTTATGTGTTCATTTAGTTTTGTTCATCTTTTTACCTTATTTTGACACACCCTTACATCCTGGGCAATGCTGGGTATCTCTGCTAGTTATTATATTTGTATAATACTTAATAATAAAGTGAGAAAAAAGTAATCTTGAATAAGGGTGTCTGACTATCAATGGAGACATGTGAGGTGGCAGGAAGGTGGGAGGGAAGGTTGTGGTGAGTATGAGCCACTGTCTGTGTAAAATTAGAATAGGTTAGATATTTTAGTGACTGAGTTAGTGATTTTTTTTACTCAAATTTCCATAATAATGAATCTTGCTTTCATTATACTGAATTTTATTCCCTTATTAATCATTTCCATTAACCCTTAACTGGTGTGGTAAAGTTTTGTCTCATAACTGGTGTGGTGCAGGTCAAAATGACCCACTTTGAAAAAATTTTGTAGGTTGTGATGGAATTGAAATAATGACTCAAATTTTTTTTTGCAATAACTATATACATATCTATGCATGGTAAAATAACTTTTACAAAAGGCAGCTACTAGGAACTACAGCCATCTAGTGGAGAAAATACAAAACTTACAGCAGAAAGCTTGTTCCCACTGGCATTTTGACCTGCACCACACTAGTTAAGGGTTAAAGAGAAATTCTGTAAATTAAATTTCTGTAAAGTGAGGGGTTACTGTATTATGAAGGTAAAAAATAAAGGACATTTACAATATGTTTATATAGCCTCTTTTACCTTGTTATCTGTAGGGTATGATTAAGACCTCTGCCCATACTATCATTTGATTTTGTTATAAGGTTAAATAAAATTTATTCATTCGCAAGTTTTACTTTAAAACATTTTGTAATTCAGTCTTAATGTTTATTTTTTACATGAACTCTTAGAATTTTTAGTGGGGTGGGAATTAAGGTAATGAAGAATTTGTTCAAATTTGCTTGTTAGGGTACAGTATTGTTTGTAATGAAACTAGGGCTGTGACTGGCACAAATATTAAATGCTATAAAAGAACTTAGATTAGATTTATTTAATATGGTGTTCCATGAATGTTCAGCATATTTCATTAATATTTAATGCAGTAACTATTGGATATTTAAATAGCATTAGTAGGTCCTAGTTGGAAAAAATTTTTAACATTGTGAAATGGTAATTAATTTTGCAAAATGATCTCAATTAATGTATTCTCTGCAACAAGCCAAAACATTACCTATTTATTACACCCGAGAGTTGTATCTCATCAATGCAAGTTCAGTTTTCTCTCTCAACTACTATGCATTTTGTGATATTTCATGGTAAACTTTATTTCCAGGTATCCCAACACAAAAAAGTTGGAGTAGTCAAACTAGGAGACTGTGGTCGCCAAGAAACAGCCATTTTTGGAGATTTATTTGGTACATCTTGTTTATGTAAGAAATCTTTTGTTTGCTGTGTATGCAGTTGCATCATCAGTTTGAACCATAATTTTCAGATCAGGTACCTCTCAAGCAGAATTCAGAAGGGTAATTAACCATTACACCAGTGATTCCCAACATTTTCTGGTTCAAGTCACCCCAGTGCCATCTGTTTTTCTTTCTGGCAAATGAGAAGAGTTTGTCTTCCACTGTTCAGTATCTGTCTCATCTCGATGTAACTTTAAACTTAGCCTATGAAGTTTTTGTATGGAAGTAATAAATTGCAATAAGTGTCTTGTTTCATTTGAGATTTCCCTTATCTTCAGTAACTTTTAAATTTTCTATTAGTTTTTTTGCATTTTTGTCATGGTTATGAAATTTTGCAGCACCTTGCCAAAACAGTAAGGACCAATTATGCACTATACTGACAGTTACATTCTGTGATGTTACTTCAATTGTTGGATGTGATTCTGATTCCTTGTGACATATCTCCAGGTTGTCTTCACCCTAGAAATGACAGATTTGTTTATGGATGTTGCCATCCAAATCAATATGTGCCTTTTGAGCGTGAAAAGAGAACTAATGAGTTGATCATCATTATTGCATATCTACAAAAGTGTTCACGTTTTTTATCTTTGGTCAAGGTTAGGATCTTAAATGAGAATAAACCACTTTTTTTGTAGAATGTGGGGAACAGTGTTACAACTACACTAATAGGGCTATGTTATTTGTGGTTCATGCAATCGTGACTCATGATGGTATTTCTTTCTAGTCACAAACCTGTGAGAGAAATTTTTCCATCAGTCACGCGACTATGCTTCTGCTTAGAGCAGATCTTTGCCAGTCCTCTTCTGTAAACCCTTTTAAAATAAGTTTTTGTCTTTGAAGCCACCTTTGCCACATGTATAATAAAATAATGAGGACATAACAGTACTCTGAAAGAAAGAATGATGGAGTCCTGTAATAATAGAATTTCATTTTTAAGTTGGCAGAGAAATAAATCCTTAGTATTTATGATTAAAGTTGCCTTAATATTCTCAACAATGAGAAACAGAATTTGGAGAAAGAAGCCACAATATGTCAATAAATTTGTTAAACACATGAGCCTTTAACCTATTTTAGTCTTGAAGGTTATCTATACCCCTCCTCCAAAAAAGTCTTTTAAGGACTTTAGATAAAGTTAATATTAGTTTCATTCAGTCTTTTATTTCAGCATTTTGTTGCACTTGAAACTGAGGCGAAACTCTATTTATATTTTTTCTATAGATGGCTATTCTCTTGCTCAGTGTAGTGGTACATTTAATACATTATACATAAATAGGTCCATTAATTACTATTGAGTTGCTTTGTGAGTAAGTAATAATAAGTGTTTTTTCTTTTCAGCGGCAGTAATTTGGTACGAGTGCGTGCGCAGGTGATGATGCGTGATGACAGCACAGGTTTGTGGGTGCCAATGGGGGTAGGGGCCTCTCCAATGTGTCTGTCCGAAAACGTATCCTTCAAACTGACCTTGATGATGTAAAGCCTGAATATTTTATATATGGCAAAAGAATATCGGATCAAACAGTAAGAATTGTTGGAACATTTTTATATTTGTATGTGTAGGCTAGTCTTGAATGGGCTTTGTCTTTTAGACATAATTTGGAGTTTTCTACAGTTAAAACATAATAGGTTAGTGCTGAGCTGTAGGAAGATCATTTGGCCACTACTTGTTAAGAATTCTTTATTTAGTATCCTAAAGATTTCTTTCTTACATTTTATATAAAAGAATTGAGAGAGAAATTAAGAAATTAACCCAAGCTCAAGAAAGATTGATCCAATTGAAGTTATTAAATTTAAATTCTTTGCAGGTTGTATTAAGTTGCACGATAAAAAAGGATTTTCAATACAATAAAGTGATGCTACATTTCACCATTGGGTAACGGGGGATCATAAATTTGGCCTAACATTTCAAACTGCGGCTGATGCGCGTGCATTTGATAAAGGAGTTCGGTTAGCTGTTGATGATATTCTTGAGGGTAAGACTATATTTTTCATAAACCTAGGAATCACTCGTCGTAATTCCTATACTATGTTTATACTTGGTGTACAAAATTATCCGTGTGCTACAATAACTTTTTAAATTTCAGCATTCATCGATAGCACACACTTAATGAAGTAAAATATTGTCCCTTTAAATATATAAAAGTATATTATTTTTAAAGCTGCTCTATAGACCTTATATATATCAAACCATTTTCCTTCCATAATTATGTTAGAGACTTAAACTTTGTCTGGTATTGCATTTACCTTTGCTAGTATAAACATTTTGAATAATGAAATGCCAGCTGTATGGCTTTTCCCAGTCCCATTACCCTGTTCAACTTTTTACTATCTGCAAATTTAAATGGGGCCTCGGTAGAACATATAGTGAAAATGAACTAATTCCAGTGATAATGCTGTTCCTTACCGTACTTTTTAATCCAATCTCTTTCCACCAAGTTTTTACTAGTCTTAGGGCTGCCATAAACAAAGGTATTATCTGTTATCCAACACTGCCTGAATCATCTCTTCAGATGATAAACTAGATAATAGTATCATCTGATGTACTAATTTCGTGTTATGGCTGGGACATGCATAATTGTAATTTTACCTATTTGAAAATGCTTACTGGGAAGTTTAGAATGTATATCAGTGTTTTAGCCTCTTTGTTTCATGGAAATTTCTATAGAATATATAATGAGGATTCAGTTACTTTAATAGGCCAATATGAAACAGGAGTGATAAGAGGAAAAATTTAATTTAATTATGAAACTTGAAAAACGTCAGAATTGAAAACATTGCCATGGATTTTGTGGGGGTGGGGTGAAGAAACCTAATGTAACATAAATGAATAACTTTACGTAAAGTGATTATATTTGAAGTTTAGACTGATATATACTCTACTTTATTGAATGAAAAAAGTTAGTATCATGCATCAGTGATATAGTTGTATATTTTTTTTGTCCTTTAATTTCTTCCCCTACTTCAAAGCAACTATATCAAGTACCATCTTGACCATTAATATAAATTGTTTTTAAATTACATTTGAAAATGGCAAAGAAAGTTTAAAAGGAAATATTTTATAAGGAAAGGAAAACATTCAGTAGGTCTTCACAAAGGCAAACACTTGAAGTGATTTCTACGATGAATTGAGTAGTTTTGTACGGATAAACCTTGCTGTAGCGAAAAAAGCTATTGATCAGCTAAGCAGATGGAGAGAGATTGGTGGCTGTGTTTATTCATTAGGTAGTATAAACACTACAATATTTCTTAACATTGTGGGACTCTAAATTCAGATTGATAGAATAGGTCTGTGTGTAAGTTTGCTCTCGTATGTACAGAGGGTTGACAAAAGTAGAGAGAGACCACGATGATTGCTATCAAGAACAAATACCAAAGCTCATCAATAGAATGTCAGAATGTGTGTCAGCTTTACATAATGCAAAGGGGAAAGCAACATGATTCTAATATATTGATTCAATAAAGCTGTTATTATTTATTTATTTCACTTTTATTATCAAATAAAAAAACTGGAAAAACCTAGGGTGTCTGTTTACTTTTATTAACCCTATATATATATATATATATATAATATATAATATATAATATATATATATATATATATATATATATATATATATATATATATATATATATATATATATATATATATATATGGTTTTATTCATCATAAATATTTTTCACGTGTCACTTTCGTGAAATAATTTTTCATATATATATATATATATATATATATATATATATATATATATATATATATATATGAATAGAAACGACATAAGTATTAAGGAACGTTTCTGCACACGAGGAGGAGAGATAACGAAATAATGAAAAATGAGGCGAACCGCCTGGGAATCGAACCCAGGGCCTTCCAATTGCCGGTCGGACGCTCTACCATTATGCTACGGACCTCACTCAATCACAAATCGAAATTCTCCCAAATAGGGCAGAAACCAATGCCTCAGAGAGCACCCTCGCAAATCGTGAATATGCGCAAATAACTGCAATGACCGCGCAGTATATAAATGAATAGAAACGACATAAGTATTAAGGAACGTTTCTGCACACGAGGAGGAGAGATAACGAAATAATGAAAAATGAGGCGAACCGCCTGGGAATCGAACCCAGGGCCTTCCAATTGCCGGTCGGACGCTCTACCATTATGCTACGGACCTCACTCACTCAGGCGGTTCGCCTCATTTTTCATTATTTCGTTATCTCTCCTCCTCGTGTGCAGAAACGTTCCTTAATACTTATGTCGTTTCTATTCATTTATATACTGCGCGGTCATTGCAGTTATTTGCATATATATATATATATATATATATATATATATATATGTGTGTGTGTGTGGTGTGCCGATTAATCGGCATCGCCCAAATTTAGCCGATTCCTCATACCGATTCTTTGAAATTTTAACATTTTCATTACAAAACAAAATTTATATTTATAGGAAATTGAACATACAGAAATTGTATTTATGATAAATACGCATTTGAAAGTGTAATTGTATAAAATATATTATACATTCATGAAAAAGGCAAAGCTTAATGAGTTACCTATAAATTTACATTTTCTATAACTAGCTTATCTCTAAATATTATAAACTACTGTAATCTCCTACTCAATATTGATAATAATTCTACATTAAGTTGTACTTTATAATTTATATATTAAAACATCTTCTTATGTTGACTTTATTTTTAAGTATTTTAATAATTTTATATAAACCCAAATTATATATCCATTTTTATTCAAATAGGCCACCAGAAACTTGAAATTTTAATGAAAAATTTTGTTGTTTATATTGTTGAAGAAAGTACGTACGTTCAATATGAGGGAAACCAATTTAAATATTGGTATTCAATTTCTGAAACTAAAATAAGATTATTTTATCATTTTACTGAGTGATAAAACTACTTAACATCACTTTAGCTACGGTATATGAATAACAAATTCTGGTATTGTATATTGTGGAGTGGTCTAAAGAGAAGTATTTAACAAATTTGAAATGTATAAATATGAAAATTTAAATTTTTCACATTAGGAAGGGAAGGGAATTGATTTTTTAAAATCTAGGCAAAGAATCGGCATCGGCCAAATTTTGGAATCTCTGCATTACTAATATATATATATATATACTGTTTATGAAAATTATTTCATGAAATTAGCATGGGAATAATATTTATAATGAAAATAACCACAAAGGAAAATTCTCAGGAACACCGAGTGTTCCTGATATGTTTTTAGATGAAAGCGCTTGAATACTATTTTGTGTTTTAGTTTTCCTTTTGTGGTTACATATATATCCCCGTTTGTCGTGGTGGGTGGGCTACGTCGGCGGGGGCTTAGCCCTCGGAAGGGTCACCCATGCCGGACAGGCTACTGGGGAGACCGGGCTAAGAGCCACTAAAGTCTTTGGCTCCTAGTAGGGGTCTCCAGAGCTGTCCGCCGGAGGTGACGCCTTAAGAGCGTCACTGTGTTTATGGTTGGGTTTCCGGGCCGATGGGATTGTGGGGCTGGGGTCTTTGCGCCGTTTGGGGGCAAACTTTCGCATTACGGGGCCCCGTTTTTAAACTGACGGTGTCCCCCCTGGGGACGAGGTACCCCGCCCCCGGCGGTTTGCGCTCGACCTCCCTTTCTCACCGGTAGGCAGTTTCTCGCGGCCCCTGGGTCCGTTTTTCTCGAACTAATAACGTATGGATACTTCTACTTCTTGTCCAAGAACTCGGGTGGTGGGCGACCAGGCCCCCCCGAGTCCTCTATCACTGGAAGACCACGTCGTGAGGGGGTCGCCCCTCCTCTGGCTACGGAACGCTCGCATTCTCCTCCCTCGTTACCGACCGCAACCTGTACCTCGAACATGCCTTTGGACACACCTCCTCTAGAGCAGGGGCCCACCCCAGCTCCCTTCAGCCAGCTACGGGCAAACCAACAAGGTCCACGAAAGACTCGCCCCGAAAACCAGGCCTCTCGCTCTCCGTATGCCCCTCTCACCCGCCATCGACCCGCCTCTCCACAGAGAGAGCCCGTGACGGAAGGGGAAGTCAGCGCCCACGTCTGTCCTATCGACCACTAGATGTCCCAGTCCACCTCGAACCAACAGCTTCCCTATCTCTACCCAGTATTCACAAATTTTTAGTTATTCGCCCTATGTCTGGGTCCCTACCGTCCAACTCTGAGAGGACATTTCAGGCGATTCGCACGCGCAGCAACTCTAGCCGTTACGACGTCCGACCACAGAAGAACGGTTCTCTCCTTATAAAATCGCGAACAGCGGCAGAAACGAATGCCCTACTTTCCCTCACAGAAGTCCTCGGATGCTCGGTGACCGTTTCCCCTCACCCCCTCGCCTGAACCAGAGTCAGGGCACTATCTTCGCTACCCGTTTATTGATGATACCCGAGAAGGAGTTATTAGAAGACCTCACACCCGAGGGTAGCATTAAGGTTCATAGATTCACGTCTCGTCAAGGAGGTACCTCCTCCCCCACCCCGCGCCTCCTCCTCGCGTTCAATACCCTAGTCCCTCCCGGTGGTATTGTGTGGGGCATGGGAGACCGCGCCTCATGCGAGTTCTCGGTCCGCCCATACATGCCAGACCCGACCCATTGCTTTAAGTGCAATAAGTTTGGGCACGTCAGTTCGGTATGCCGACAGCCACAACAACTGTGCTTACGTTACGGGGATATCGCCCACCCAGAACGATGTCCCAACTCGCCTAAATGCTCAAACTGCGCCGGCGCACATCCTTCGTCTCGCGAATGTATCTTTTTAAGTTTGAGAAGGAGGTCCGGCCCTACCCGGGCCCCTGGTGGCGGACTTCATCAGCCTCTGAGAAGCGCGAAACAGGGTGCGGGCGGAGTTGGGAGGCGAGGCCGGGGGGTCTCTTATGCTGCAGCCCTCGGCTCGCCGTCCGGATCTACTACTCAAACCCCATCGACTACTAATCCCTCTTCCCGATCGGGCCCCACGCAGGACCCGGCAGCCGCCTGTCCCCCTACCATGCCTCCCCATCATGCATCTCCAAAGCTGCAAACTTCCCAGAACTCTGGAATCGGGGATCTCGGTTCCCGTCTCCCAGGAACACCGCACTCTGAGAACATACCCAAACCTAGCGCCCGGAGTAAATCAACGAGGCGGAGACGCCGGAGTGAGTCTCCATACTCACCGACCATCCAACAAGCCTCCCTCTCTTCTCCTAAACCTAAAAAAAAGAACCCGAGCACCTACACCTTTAACCTCGCCTAAGATGACCCTCTCACCCTCGCACTTACCCCTGCAGAAGTTGATAGTCGTAGCTGACGTGCACGAGCCACCACCTAGGGCGACACAAGGGGCAGATAACCCCACATCCGAGGATCCAGTGGACGCGGCACTGGCACGCCTACATGGTGTGACCAGAGTACCCTCGGCCGCACCCCCGAGCCTCATGGATCTACCCTTACCCCCTGGTGCCATCTTCTCCACCCCACCACGAGAATACCCTGGCTCATTCCCCTGTAACCCCACTGAACCGGCCGCCCTCATACCTCCGGCTCTTCCCTCATCGGCCACCCAGACTTTGTCCTCTCCCCCACCCGCCCGGTTTTACTGGTAGTCCCTGTCGTCACCCCGGGTGTCCCGGGAAACCGCAGACAAACAGGAAGGTGCCAATATGGACAACGGAAACCTCCCCCGTTGCATGACCACTGAACCCTGCCTAGAGACTCCTCACCCTCTGAGCCCGCGACGGTCCCCAGGCTGCCGCGATCCACGCCTCCGGTCCCGTTCGGTTGGCTCGGCCCCACAGTCCCCGAAGGGGTTGGCAGGTTAGCCGATTTCCTCTTTGATGAACAGCAGGTGACGCGACAGGACCCCGACTTTTACACCCCGCCATCATGAACCTAGATCTCCATCCACAGTCTAACTCCCTAGCACCTTCACCCTCTCCCTCTCCATTTCTCCCTCGTCAAACAATGGACCCTCCAAAAGCGACGATCCTACAATGGAACTGTGGAGAATCTTCGCAAATTACGAAGGCCTAAATTCCCTGATTGCCTCTGCTCGCCCGGTATGTGTCTGTCTCCAGGAGCTAATCCTGGAGACCAGACCAATGCCCTGCCCCACCGGATATTCTAGCACTACCTCTCCGTCTCCTACTTGCACACGAAGCGGGGCTGCCATCCTCGTCCACCGTACAGTCCCCTTTCACAACCTCCCTATCAGATCCCCGTTACAGGTGGTTGCTGCCAGGATTTTCCTAGACAAACAATACAGTCTGCTCGATCTACCTTCCCCCTCACTCCCAAGTCTCCCGCGATGACTTGGTTGAGGTCGTTCAACAACTCCCCAGGCCCTTCCTACTCTTGGGCGATTTCAATAGTCGCCACCCCCTTTGGGGAGAGAGAACCTCCACTTTTGTGGCTCCAACCCTGATTACCCTCATGGTTGAACTTTCCTTCGAGTGCCTCAACGATGGCTCTCCCACACACTACCACGCCACCAGATGCACCCCGTCCTGTATAGATCTGTCATTCATCACGACGGACGGCCTCCTGGACTTCACCTGGCAAGTACTTCGGGATGACTGTGGTAGTGACCACTTCCCTGTATGCCTCACACTAAATCGACACGACCATACCGTTCGGGTACCGGAGAAGTGGATAACGGCCAGAGCCAATTGGCCTCTTTTCCGGAACAACACTTCCACACGTTGTACTACGGCCCACTTTCCATCCTCTGATGAATGCATTGCATACTTTGAGGCGACTGTTGTCGCAGCAGCAAGCGCCAGCATTCTACGGTCTTCTGCCTACCCCCGAGCCCGACGAGTACCCTGGTGGAACCCAGAGTGCGCGGAGGCCACTCGAGCCAAGAAGAGGGCTACCCGACGATTTTATCGTACGCGAACCCATCGCATGGAGATGCAGCGGGCCAGAGCCGTTGCTCGCCGTGCGATGAAGAAAGCGCGCCGGGCTTCCTGGCATACCTTTGTATCAGGTATCACCTCCTCCACATCATCGGCTACCATCTGGAAGAAGGTACGGAGCGTCGAGAGACGACATGCCCCTTCCCGACCCCCGGTCCTCCGAACTAAGAACAGACTTCTCTATGAACCTCGGTCAGTGACGAACCTTTTAGCATCTACCTTTGCTGCCGTCTCCTCCACAGACAGCCCCCACGCTCTGGCCCCTAACAAGAGCTGCTCGCCCTCCCTCGACAACTCCAACAATCGGCTGTTCATGCGAGAGCTACAGGCGGCACTGGCCTCTGGACGGTCTCCTTCCTCTGGCCCGGACGGCATCCCCTACTGTGTGATACAACACATCCACCCTACTATGCAACTGTTCCTACTAGATCTCTACAACCGTATGTGGATCGAGGGCACTTTCCCTTCTCGGTGAAAAGAGGCCCATATAATACCAATCCCCAAACCCGGCAAAGACTCCCTCGACCTCACTAATTATAGACCAATCGCATTAACATGCTGTGCCTGCAAAATCTTTGAGAAAATGATTGCCGCGCGACTCTCCTTTCTCCTTGAAAGCAATGACTCCCTCCCGGCTACCCAGTCTGGCTTTAGATAGTTTCACTCCACTACAGACCCCCTCCTGCTCCTCAGCCGAGATATACAGAACTCGGCACTTAACGGGCCTCCGCCTCTCCACCGGTGCCTTCCGATCCTCTCCAGCTTCCAGCCACCAAGCAGAATGCAACTACCTCCCTCTCACCCACTGACGGGGTCTGCTCCTCATGAGGACCTATCTTCGCGTACAGAGGCTGCGCTGCCTTCGTCACTTCTGTGCGCGGCAATTTCAGAACCTCCACCCCAGGGTCAGAGCTGGCACTTCACGGAAGCAGTCCGCTCTTTCCTGGATCTTTCCAACATGCCCCCTCCCTCAGCCACCCCCATCTCGTATCATATCCATCCTCCCTGGCTCCTCACCCCTATCAAGTTTTGCAGGGACTTATGTGCCCTGCCGAAAGCTACCACGACCGCTACAGTATACAAGTCTCTCTTCCAGGAACACGTAACCCGACACCTGAACACTGTCCCCATCTATATGGATGATTCCTGATCAGAGGTTGGTGCGGCTGCCTCAGCGGTGATAGTGACCCAACCGCGCTCTAGATCCGTTTCCCTTCCCCGTGAGGCCTGTCTTTTCAGCAGAACTCTTCGCTATTCTGGAAGCCCTCGACATCATAAGCACCCACTCCGCCAACTCTTATGTCATCTAGTCAGATTCCCAACGCGCACTGCTCTCCCTTAAAAAATTTAACCCCCCTCACACACTCGGTCCACACCATCCAACAAACCTTCCACTCCTTAACGGCACCCCAACACAAGGCGGTCACCTTCTGCTGGGTTCCGGCACATGTCGGTATTCGGGGTATTGAGGAAGCGGACCGTGAGGCGAAGTCCGCTTGCTCATTGCCAGTCTCCATCCGGCCCCTCCCTTTCACGGATTTTTTCCCCAACTCTCCGCTCCCACTTCCGTTCCATCTGGCAAAGGGAATGGGACCAGGCTATAAACAACAAACTCAAGCGGATAAAACGACAACTTGGATATTGAGCTTCCTCGTTCCATAGGTTCCGTCATAAAGAAGTGATTCTAACCCGTCTCCGCCTAGGGCACACACGAAGCACACACGGTCACACGGGAGCTAACCAAAGGTTATATATATACACCCAGGAAGATTTGAACAAAATCGTTGATTGGTCAGTCACATGGCAGATATTTAACGTCGATAAGTGCAAAATTTTACATATCTGTTCACGTAACGGTAATTTTGCGTATAGTATGTCAGGGAAGGAGTTTGGCAAACGTAGAGCAGGAAAAAGATTTAGGAGTTAGTCACTGGTGATTTAAAAGTGGCGAAACAAAGTACAGCAGCGGTCAATAAGGCAAACAAGGTGCTAGGTTTTATAGCTAGGAATTTTGAGTACAAATCGCGCTATATTATTGTGCCTCTTTATAAATCATTAGTTGGACCCCATTTGGAGCACGCGATCCAATTTTGGAATCCACATATGCGCAAAGATACAGATAAAATCGAAAGAGTTCAAAAGACGAGCAACTAAGATGATTCCGTCGCTTAGGTCGAAGTCGTACGAGGATAGGCTGAAGGAGTTAAAATTGTCTACATTCGAAACTAGGAGGCTAAAGGGTGATCTAATCCAGGTTTTCAAAATTATGAATGGGTTCGATAACGTAAATAGAGATAGCTTTTTCAAAATATCACAGTATAATAGAACTAGAAATAACGGGTGTAAGTTGACAAGTAGAAGGTTCGAGACAACAGTTGCCAAAAACGTTTTTACTAATGCATAGTAAATAGCTGGAATAGTTTGCCGGTAGAAGTAATTAGTAGCACGTCTATAAACATGTTTAGAAATCGATAAGACGCACATGTTGATAGATTGGGTATAGTTTAAGGTAGTAAAATTAAGGTTTTTGTGGTTCGGAACCCACGTAAAATTGTAGGTCCCCTTTGCCACCACGCAGGACATGCGCAATACACAACTACAACCACAGTTAGGTAGACCAGCCATGAGTGGATCCTAGGGTCTTTGTTGGTCTGAAACATTATAATATATATATATATATATATACAGTGCCCGCGAAAAGTATCCGATCACCCTGGAAATTTGTATTTTTTACATAAAAAACAATGTTTAAATGTATACTAACCTTATATTAGTATTTTGTCATCTGTCCTTTGGTTTGGATGACTTGTTCTAGACGTTTTGGCATGGATTTAATCAAGTTTTGACAAACTTCCACTGATATTTCCTTGCACCATACCTTTTTGATGGCTTCTTGTAATTTTTCGACTGAGCCAGTGTCGTGGCATTCAACCTTATTTTTTATTATTAGCCACATATTTTCTATCGGATTGAGATCTGGACTATTACCAGGCCAATCCAAAATATCAAATTTATTGTCAGTAATCCATTTTGTCACTATTTTGGCCCTGTGACATGGTGCACCATCATGCATGTATGTTTTTGTCCTTTGGATTGCCATTGCCATTGGAAGTTTATCCTGTAGCATTGCTAAATACCGTGCACCATTCATAGTTGTGTTCTTCGGAAGAAAATATAGGTTTCCACGCCCATAGTAACCGAAACAACCCCAAACCATCACACTTGGAGGGTGTTTCATTGTCTTTAGGGTGTATTTAGGGTCCATCCTATTTGAGCCAATGGGCCGGCGAACCTTTTTTGGACAACTTCTGAATGTCAAAAATGTCGACTCATCACTAAATAAAACCTTCTTCCAGTCATCAACAGTCCAATGAATATATTTTTTACAAAATGCGACACGTTTTTTACGCATTTTTTCATTAATGAACGGTTTCTTAGCAGCATGGCGAGATGGTAATCCGAGTTCTTTTTGGAGCCGCTCCTGGATAGTTCGTTCAGAAACACCAGATAACAAATTATTCATATTAAATTTTATTTCTTTCGCAGTTATTGTTGGGTTTTTCAATACTAAACGTTTCATAAGTTTGTCTGTTCGTGAATTTGTTTTTCTCGGTCTGCCAGATCGTTTTTTAGGGACTGGCGTGGTTAGGCCGGCATTGTTCTTAGCCCGTGAAACCCATAAATTAACGGTACTTTGGGATATGTTTAATTCCTTAGCTATCTGCCTCTGTGATTTCCCACATGTATGCAAAGCAACAATAGCACCTCGACAATCACTCTTAAGTTGTTTTTTAGCACACATTATATATAAATTTTATTTACACCACTTTCTGTAAAAAATAACAAAATATCAATAAATTTACACAAACAGTGAAATCTGACAACTTTGAGACACAGCCACCCGCAACGAAGGCTACCAGAACACTAATTTGAGAATGCGTTGGATAGCTCTCATATCAGCGAGCAACCTCAAAGTTACCAGATGTCGCTAGAACAAATAGAAAGTGAATTATGTGTCTCTGAATATCAAGGGAAAATATTGTATTTTCTTGAGTGATCGGATACTTTTCGCGGGCACTGTATATATATATATATATATGATCATGAAAAAGAAAAACTGATATTTGTCATTTACCATTACTTATTCGGACTATAGTGGATTTAATTATCCCAGAAGAGTTCCTTGTTCCATGCACGGTCTGTGTGTATCATAAAAAAACTCAGGGGACCATTCTGAGTTCATTCCCATATATATATATATATATATATATTGGATGAATTTCAGTTAAACACGTGAAATAAATAAATGATACACACACGCATGGAAAAATTAAGAGATTCCAAAGTGTTTAATGTATTCAGCAGTAGACATCGTCAGGAAATGAAGGAAAAAAGGCAAAAAGCCGAAAATATACTCGTATATCTCTGTACAACGTAAACAGAATAGGAGATTAACAAAAAATTAGCAAGTACTGATTAAAGGATATATATATATAATACAGGGTGTTTCTAAAGTCCCCATCTATTTCAGTGAAAACGTAGCAAAAAGGGTAAAATTCAATAACAATATAATTAGTGATGTGAGTCGTTTTTTATTGTCGTTTTTTTTTTTTTTGTCGTTTTTTTTGTTTAAAACGAAGGTAGTCTGTTTTTTTTGTTTTTTATTGTTTTAAACTTATTCCATATTTTTCTTCCTTTAATCTAATAAGTATATTAGTATTACCTATAATTTACTATACTACCATGCTTGTACGGTTATACCTAGTATATATAGTCATCTTTTAGGAAAATTGAATCACGCAAAAAGTATATAATAGAAAGGAAAAACAAACCCTCATTTTTATATGTATATATATTTTTTAACTAGAACATAAAACATTCTTCCTCGTTTCCAAAATATACATAATTGTGATTGGCAAGAGTACCAGTATATATATTCCAGATAGAAAAGGAAAATATTCACCTTTTTTGAACCTTTTTGTTAACCTAATGTTGTTTAACCTTCATTTCCTTGAAAGAATCATCACTAGATTGGGTAGAGCATATATGCTAGTTTCAATATCACAGGTACTGGTATAATATACATAATAAAAAATACATAATACTGGTAAAACAATATATATAATTGTGATTAGCAAGAATACCAGTGTGTGTATATATATATTCCAAATAGAAAAAAAAAAAAATATTCATCTCTTTCTTTAACCTTTGTGTTAACGTAATGCTGCTTAACTTTCATTATCTGATTCTATTTCCATTGAGGAATCATTATCACTAGATTGATTAGAGCATATAGTTTCAATATCACAGGTACTGGTACTTATTGCAGATTTGGATGTTGACGAAGCCAATGTAGCACCATGTTTTACTTCACTTTCTTGGAATTTGCATTTTGGGATATAAATACTAGCTTTGCTGCTCTGTCTGTGCTTAATCAGTTTCATTTGGCTGTATGGATATTACTGTATGTGCTAAATGATCTCGGAGGTAATGAAAGGGCGAAATAGAGGTGTATGAGTTTGTGTAGGTATATATGTGAGTATGCGTGCGTATGTATCTGGAATTCTGGATGTATGCGTATGTATCGGGTATATAATAGATATAAATATGTGTATATAAGTATTTATGTATATATTGGTATATATGTATATGGGTGTATGTGTATGTATATATACTGTATATGGATGGTCTCGGGGGGGGGGGGGGGGGATATGTCATCGCGGGTCTAAAGGATAGTTAAGTGGGAGATTCAAAATCCGAGGCATGGATGGGAGAGTCCTGGAAAGGTTGGACAATGGGCAGTCAGCTCCCAGCCAGTGTTCTCGCAAGTTTAACGGATCTCAAGATACAAGACTTTCAGTGCAAGAAAGGCCAGTTTTTTTTCTGTAAATAGGCTGAAAAGGACATTCTATACTGGTACCATATGGCCTATTTTATTATTTATTTATTTATTTTTATAATATATATCATTGCAAAAGTATACCTTATAATTAAATTGGCAATATCTATATTAATTATCAAAAAAAACAAAAAAAACAATAACAAACAAAAAAAAAAGACAAAAAAAACAACATGGACATAAAAACAACATGGACATAAAAAAACCGGTTTTTTAACATCACTAAATATAATAGAAGGCATACATTTAATGAATAATTAAGCATATGATTCTACACGAGCACCATCAGTATCTCTACAGAGTTCGAATCTGTCAGCAGCATTGGGGAACACATTTTGGAGCATGACGGGTTATTTTTGTAACTGTTGTTACGATACGAGCACGTAAATGTCCCAGCTTCATTCAGATGGCACTTTAAACACCGTCGTCTTTCAACAAGATGGGGCACCTTGTCATTACGTAAACATTGTTCGGGAGTACCTAAATGAACGAGTTCCAAATCAGTGGATCGGACGTGGAGGCAACAGGTCCTGGGCGGCTCGATCTCCTGACCTAACGCCCTTGGATTTCCTTGCATGGGGCTTTATCAAATCAAACGTCTATCAAACGAGGGTTACAGTTCTGTAAGATTTACGCGCTCGTATCGTAACAGCAGTTACAAAAATAACCCCTGTCATGCTCGAAAATGTGTTCCGCAATGCTGTTGACAGATTCGAACTCTGTAGAGATAGATACTGATGGTGCTCGTGTAGAATCATATGCTTAATTATTCATTAAATGTATGCCTTCTATTATATTGTTATTGAATTTTACCCTTTTTGCTACGTTTTCACTGAAATAGATGGGGACTTTAGAAACACCCTGTATATACCGTATATATATATATATATATATATACACACACTGATGTATTTTAACAATGTGGTTCATTTCATACATTCCCGAACTGTTGTTGAAAATATAAAGTATTTGAATGCACATTCCAGAGTGTTCCTTTCATTTATGTCTATTTCTTACTAGAATGTTAGAACTTTCCTAATTAATACTCTGATTATATCCGTACATATATTTCAACGATGCAGTAAAATCATTTGCCGTTCTCCAAGCGTATTTATACTGTTTTATTCTGATATCTAAAGTTTTTGCGTTTTGCCGAGCCCTGCATAAAAAGCTCGAAGAACGACAAATAATAATGCATTGTTTAACCATATGTATGCGTATAATCATTTGGGATGTTGCCAATGTCCGCATCCGCGAAACATTCGCAATATTTTCACACCCGCATCCGCGGATGTCAATTTTTTGACATCCGGAGTCATCCCTAATATTCATAGTATTAATTGGGAAAGTTCTAACACTCGAGTAAAAATTAAAGACGTAACCGAAAGGAACATTCTGAAATGTGCATTCATAGACTTTATACAAATACGCCTCGGTGGTGTAGACTGAATCCACCGGCCCCGGGTTCAAAACCCGGTAACGGCAGGCGGTGCGCGGCAAAACCCAGCTGTTCATCCTTTCATAAATAAAAATTGGTTGGTAGATAAATGAATACCCTGGGTAGTCTAGTGGTTAAAACGCTGGGGCGTGGTTCGGATTCCACGTTAAACTACGTTTGAGTGACAAGCTTGACCTTCGTCAGAATGAACGATTTGGGCAGAAGCAAAACCAAGGTTAACCATGGTTATAAATAATTTCAATAACAGTTCAAGAACGTATAAAATGGACCACATTTTGTTAAAATATCTTTTTCATTTAATCAGTATATACTTGCTAATTCCCCTTAACTATTTTGTTTACGCTGTGTAGAAATGTATCATTTTGGCTTGCATTTTCCTTTCATTCGCTGAAGATGTCTACCGCTGAATACACTAAAGACCTTGGAATCGTTTTTCAGTTTGTGGGTGTGCATCTCATATATACAGTATGTATATATATATACAGGGTGAGTCAAAAGTCTCCATACATAGGCAAAATGGTCACTTTATTATGCAATCACTTGTAAGTCACAAAATATGCTCAATGTGGGCACCATTACACTGAATGCACATACAAAGGCATCTCAGCACATCACCTGCAAAAAAAAATAAAAAAAATAATGATTTATTTAACATGACCATTTTGCCTATGTATGAAGACTTTTGACTCACCCTGTATAGTAATAATAATAATTAATTAATTAATAATAATGTGTTTTTTTATTTGTGCTCCTTTTCATTAATGATGGATCATTGGTAAGTTTGAAATGTTCAGGTGTTTTGAAATAAGTTTAGCCTAGGCCATTGATGCCCAACCAAATGGCCTGCCCAAAATTCTAGTTTCTTGCGATGTCGCTCACCTCGCATAGCAGGATGACACGAACCAGTTTGAAATTCCTTTTAAACAAAGCTAAATGCCTAAATCGTTTGTTTCCTGTTGAAGTGTATTGTATATTTGAATATAACAGTTTAACAAAGCAATTTTAATCCCTTTGAATACTTACAAAAATATTTAGTTGGAGTGTAATTTCGTGAATTGTTCGAGACTGAAACGGCTACAAAACGCGCTACTCTACTATACCAGCTAGTAAAACCTGAAGTAGGTGGTGTGTGTGTGTGTGTAATCGTTGTGAAAATGTAGTGGTCGGGTTGTTTAACCTCCTTCGCAACATCTAAGGTCATATGACGGAAGGAACCTACAGCTTTACGTGGGATCCGAACCTCGGGGCGCTACGTAATCTGGACGCGTAGGACGGTCTCCCATCCTACTACTACTACTACCCAGACCCAATGTCGCTTAACTTTGCTGATCAATGGGAAGTGGTGTTACAACACTGGCTGCGTCATGACCGATGTGATCCTTTTGTTCATCACGTATCTCTCCTTTTAGAGTACTTGAACATCATTTCGACGAGATGCGTAATTTTCTCTTGGATCAGTTGATTCTATTTCGGATATATACTTAATAATAATAATGGCTGTTTAGCCAAAAATTCACGTTTGGTTTGGGGAATTTCCAGGGTGCAAATTAATTAAATCTTGTTTATTCCAACTTAAACCTTCTTTTGCATTGTATCAGGTCATCCCATAAGTAATGTCGTTTTTTACGATAGATTAAGTTTAAACTAGTCCTACTCGGTTTAAGCATAAATTTTCCCAAGGTTATATCTAAGAGGAGATCTATCGTGTTTCGCTACATACTTTACAGACCTTGACCAGTCAAGACGTGTATTTTGCTTTATGTGAACCCCTCATAAACATGGCGGTATCAGAAGAGCATATCAGGCATATAATACTTTACGAGTTCAGAAAAAGAGAATAGTGCTACTGAAGCAAGCGAAACATCAGAACGTTTATGGCAACGATATTCTGCATGTGAGGAAATGTCAAAGATGGTTTCAAAAGTTTAGGAATGGTGACTGCTGTTTGACAGATGCAGCACGCTCTGGACACCCTGCTGAGTTTGATGATGACCTGCTGTTACCGCACTTCAAGAAGACTTCAACAGCTGTCAAAGAATTGGCCCAGAAACTCAATTCATCCCCGTCCACCATCCATCGACATTTGCAACAACTCGGGAAAGTGCCTAAGTTAGGAAAATGGGTGCCACATGAATTGTCGGTCGACAATCTGAGGGTGCGGGTAAACATTAGCGCAGTTCTTCATTCCCGTGAACTTCAAGATCCGTTTTTGCACCGTTTAGTGACTGGTGATGAAAAGTGGATACTGTACCAGAATGTTAAGCGCCGTCGACAGTGGGTTTGTGCCGGAGAACCAGCGACACCACAGCCAAAACCAAATCTTCACCCTCGGAAGGTGTTGCTTAGTGTTTGGTGGGATAAAGGTGGTGTAATACACTTTGAAACCTTACCACACAACCAACCAATCACCGCTCAAGTCTACTGTCAACAACTGGATCGATTGAACACCGCATTAAAAGAAAAAAGACCTTCTTTGGTTAATCGGAAAGGAATCGTGTTCCACCACGACAACGCACGTCCTCATACCGCTCGGATCACTTCTGCAAAAATTGAGGAGTTTGGGTGGGAAAAACTTCCACATCTTCCATATTCTCCAGACCTTGTATACTTCTTTAGATGACCTGCACACCAGTCTTTGTACGGTTTTTGCCTCAAAACCGCCTGAATTTTATAAACATGGTATTGAAAAGCTTGTAGGACGTTGGCAGAGTGTCATTGATTCCGATGGAAAATATATACTAGATTAAAAAGTTTGTAGTTTTTTTTTTTGTCCTTCAAATTCCGATCTAAAAAACATCACTTATGGGATGACCTGATATATGTTGCTCCGTTATTTCATATTCTATTCTTGTTTTAGTTTAAGATTTGTTTTAAGCAATAGCTAAGTATTAATAGCTGCGTTTGGCCCCCTCCTATAGTTTTGATCTTGCTCCTAGCATTTTTTATCACCCCCTTCCCCGACAGAAGCTAATTTGGCGTATATCTTGAAATGACTCGGTAGACGCAGTTGCTTTGTCGTTTTTATATTTCAATTTCCCTTCCAATATGTTTATAAGAACTCTAAAAGACGATTCAGAATGTTTGATTTTTAAAGAACGATTTTGGGTGAAGCTTATCTTTTTCACTAAATCATAAAGGAGAGTTTTGTTATGCGAGGAAACGGAGACCGTTCTGAGCCCATTTATGATATGGACCTCGTGAATACGATTTAAAAGGTGTGCCGCATTATGATAAATCTGAACATTTAAAGAAAAAAAAAAGTTGGAGCTGAACATCATGATGATGATCAAAAAATGAATTGTTAAATAAAATGCGACTGATTCATTGCAGTTACCTCGTTGGCGATTTGCTTTTTTCTTCAACATTCCCAGACGATAACTTCTTGAGAAGAATGTAATTGAAGCCGTAAATTTGTTATAATAGACTACTAGTAGTACAAATGAAGAAAGTTTCACCAATTAAGAGAGAAAGCAGACATTTCATCGGATTTGGACCAGGTCATTGATGGACTTTTGCACGCAATTAGTTCTGCAAGTTGAAGCTACTCTTACGTTGTTTAAAAAAAAAAAAGCAAAAGAAAAAAAAAAATTCATGAAGTATAATATAATATTTCGATGGATTAATATGACCGGTAACAGCCTGAAAACTCGTTTCCTGGCTATGTTAGGGTGACAGTACCCCGAGGGATGAGTTTTCGGCCAGCCACGGATTAATATGCAAAACGTTTAATATGAAAAACGTAACCATTAGTTCGAAAACGGTATTGCAAGAAAGTTTTTTTTAGCTGTGTGACATTTGGCTCATTTTAACTTAACCATTCATGCCTGAATTATGAAATTTTTATTTTAAGATGTTTTTCCCGTTCAAGCCAAAATAACCCCTAATATTCAGATCGTAAGGCTCAAAATAGATTGTCAAGTTTGTTGCCATAAGGCAACGGTCGGCGTTAAAAGGTTAAAGTTCCAATTTCGGCGCACTAGCAAAAAGGATTAGGCACCAGTGGCCTAGGCTATTAATAGTTCTGTTTAGAGGTGATTCAAGTAGGGTATAATTGAAAGAAAGATTAGGGCCTACTAAAAGTTTAGGTTTAGGAAGCAAGTCAATAATGACCAACTTAGAGAATTAGTCACCCACAAAAGTAAGAGTTGGAGATTTTCTGAGTGTAAACTGTTCTTCATTCTTTAAAAATAAAAAATAAAATTAATTTTGGAGATTAGTACGTACTTTTAAATTTGTTACTTTTAGTTACTTTGTTACTTTTAGTTACTTTGTTACTTTTAGTTACTTTGTTACTTTTAGTTACTTTTAGTTTGTTACTTTTAGTTACTTTTAATTACTTTGTTACTTTTAATACTATGAATTTCTTAATAATTAAATTTCAGGATTGCACGAACTTCCTTCTTACCGATATGGACATTATTCTCACTTGGGTGCAGGCGATGACGAAGTTTTTATGGTAAGTGAAATTAGTGTTGATAAATGTTGCAATAATTTTCTCGAAAAATAATTGCTTTCGCAGTTTGTCAATACCGTTTCGGGAAAAAATTTCGCCTAGAAACAAAATTTAAAAAACTATAAAAAGTTATTAATTGGTGATGCGCCTCGGTGGTGTAGTGGTTAGCGTCGCTGACTATATACAAATCCATCTGCCCCGGGATCAAGACCCGGCGACTGCAGGCGGCGCGCAGCAAAACCCGGCTGTTCATCCTTCTATACAATAAAATAAATTGGTTGGTAGATAAATGGGTACCCTGGGTAGCCTAGTGGTTAAGACGCTGGGCTACTGGTGGGGCGTGATTCGGATTCCACGTTAAACTGTAGGTCTAAGGTGGAGTGAAAAGCTTGACCTTCGTCAGAATGAACAATTCGGGCGGAAGCAAAACCAAGGTTATATATTTTATTCTCTTCTGGTTATAATTAAAATTAATAATAAAAAGGGCTAAAGAAACCAAATCCACTCCTTCATTTTTTTTTGTAGGCGAACCTTTTCCAAAACTGCCTCCGCCCTCCTTCGTCCTAAGGAGCTGAAAACTGAAACTGGTTTTAGTTTTTATATATATGAAAGATTTATTTTTTAATCTATATATATATCTCAATTTGGTATTTAATTTTGTAATTGATACGGAACAGAGATCTGGATTTCATTTGCCAAGTTGATTACCAGATCCAAAAATGCTAATCTTAAAGATCCACACACTATCGTAAACCTCACTACGAATCTAAATGGTTACCAGGACGTTGGTAGGGCTTTTATATGAATATACTGGGAGTTACTCTATCATTACAGCAACACATTTTCTTGACGTTTAGATTTTATGTAAAATTATCCTACTCTTGACTATATTTTATTTACATGGTGTGTTTATTTCATTTTCATGCTCTTTCCAAATAAATTTGCAGGGGGCCCATAGTGGGTCCCACTTGGCTGTCCGTTCGTCACGCTTCTCCGCGCTATATAACTTTTTAACTGCTGAACATAAATTGATGAAACTTAATACACATATGGGTCATCACAAGACGGACAATGCGTCGTGAGCGAAAATCAGGTCCCTGCATCAAAGGTTCAAGGTCACAAATAGGGGTTAAAAGTCAAATGGAGCTTTTTCATATCTGTGGCATAACTTTTGAACCTCGTAACATAGATTGATGAAAATTCATACGCAAATGGATCATCACAAGACTGTGTGTTATGAGCAAGTATGAGATACCTGCATCGAAGGTCAAGTCATAGATATTGACGTTGTTTCGACATAGTTCTTGTTATATTTAATTTGCTAAAAAATGTTTGGTACTTCATTGAAATAGGAAGGTCTTGAGGTCACTACCAATTTTAAGGAATTTTAGTTGTGGCTATGATATATAAAATTGTTTTTTATTTTTTTTTCAGGCCGTGAATTTGCCTGTGGAACGTGATGGATCTCGTTCATCGTCAGGGTCAGTGACTACGTGCAGTAGTGGCAGCCGTCATACTCCCACCACCACTCCTCTACCCACTCCTGACCATCCTCCATACCACACCACCACAGCGAATACCCCCCTCACCACTCCCGACCTTCCTCTCCACCACTATCACCAGCACCATCACCTTCATCACCATCACTATCATCAACAACACCATCATCACCATATTTCTCACAGTGGCGGGGTCAATACCCCCTTGGGAAATACCACCACGAACACCTCTCCCGGCTCAACCCTATCAAACCCCGCTACCTTCACCAGCTCCGCCCTCAACCAACCCTTTCAACACCAGCACCACTCGAATCATCACCACCACCTTCACCGCATGTACTTATCCAGACCCAAACCTGCCCCTCCTCCCGGTACCAACGGGTCTTCTGAGAAGGGGTTCGGAGAACCGGACAAAGGGGACCACGATAAGATCCAGGTGTTAGGAGACACTTACTCGTACGTGGAGTTTGCCAAGAATCAGCCTCCGCCCAACCACGATTACAGTTACCCCGTGGTGGAGGGATTCAACAAGGGAGAAAGACGGGACAGCATCGCATCGCTCAAGAAACATCAGCAACTGGAACTCATGGGGGGAACGCCCAGTCAACAGATGGCACCTCCACTTCTACCGGGGAAGCGCTCCAGAAAGAGAGAGAGACGGAATAGGAAGTTGGTAAAAGCGCGTTGTCGTTACTGTCAAGACGCCTTCACCGACGAGTTCAATTCGAGAGGTAGCTGTGAATTCGCGCCTGACTACGTTCGCTCTGCCATCGATAAGCTCTCGTGCATTTCATGCGCTCAGTGCATGCTCTATCACTGCATGAGTGACGCGGAGGGGGAGTTCCCCCATCACCCTTGCGAATGCCGGGGCTCCACTGACGAGTCCTGCGGCCGCCGTTGGCTGGGCCTCACCCTCCTCTCCCTATTGGTGCCCTGCCTGTGGTGTTACCTGCCGCTAAGGGCATGCCATCGATGCGCAGTTACCCGCGAACTGTGCGGAGGGAAGCACGAGGCGTCTTGACTGGATGCCCCATCGCCACCCGAGGCTTCAACCTCAGGACTGGCTGTCACTGCCAGCAGCAGCAGCAGCTGCAGTTGCAGTAGCAGCAGCAGCAGTAGTAACAGCGGAAGCAGCACTCTGCAGCATCCTTGTTCATCTTTTTCTGTCAGGGACTTCCCCGACGCTCGTGGCAGTGCATTGGCTCTTAAGAAATGAAGAAACGTTTTATTATTTGAGGCCTCCCTCGGAAGAAGTGGCTAAGCGACAAAAGTAAAAAACGCCAGAAAGCGCAGTTAAACGTTGTAGCTACCAATTTGAAAGTGGAATAACTTTTTAACTTTTGAAGATTATTTCATCGAAATATCTTCAGAAAGTTACGGCGGCATTTTTAAATTTAACACAGTTTAACTGCATTTTCTGCCATTGTTTACTTTTGTCGCTTGTCCACTTTTTCCTAGGAGGGCCTCATTTTCTTAACAAACAATTCGTACATTCGCAGGAAACTAAATTTATAATCAAGACGGAAACGAGTTTAGTTTTTCTTTCCTCTATTGAAGGTGCTCCGACGCGCATATTGAGGGATGGGAGACATATTGTATGTGATACACAAAACCTTTACTCTCTTGGTCACCAGTCAAGCGAGTTGAGAGGGCAGATTTCCTCGAGAGTTCTATGTACCTGATGGCCATACTTCGGCCTCAGATAGTGTGTACGTCAAAGAATGTCGTACGCATGCTGCCGCTTTGGCCAGTTCTCAGTTTTGCATTTGAAAACTCAGCATTTTATTGCAATTACTCGAAGAACGAACGGTTTCCCCTCGTTCATCCGTTGTCAACATTTTCTCGACGTTTCAGTCGCTACGTTCGTTTTTATTTGGGCGTTCTAAAGGGATCGCAATTTTTCAAGGGCTCAGGAGAAATTGGGACACTCTTTGGAACAATTGGGAAATCTTTCATTTGTATTACTTTTAATCCACCATTGTAAACAATATTCTGTATTCAAACAATTTTATATATATATATAAATATATATATATATATTTTACAACTGGGATCTGGAGATGATCTTGACTGGGTGCGAGGCTAGGAAGGACAACCCAAAATTAAGATTAGTATAAGGATGTGCACATGAAGTTCTTACTTACATAAATTATATGTAAGTTGAAGTAAAAGAGCAACGCGAATTAAAACATCTGAATTTTACTATAAAAAAAAAAAAAAAAAAAAAAAAATTGCTCTGGTATAGGTGCTATAGCACAAGTTATTATTTATAAATTTAAATGTTAATTACAAAGGATATTTATGTTTATACTAATACACATCCGTGTAATTATATATATATACAGGGTGATGCAAAAATAAGTATGCAGTAAATATAAAATAAATGGCTGTGTACCTACTTTTGCACCACCCTGTAGATATACAGCATATATATAAATTGTGCGCAAGTTGTGTGTGTGTGTGTGTCACATTTTAGTGAGTTAAAGATGAATTAAAATAATTTCTCTATGTTTGTAAGTAAAATTAAATTGAAGAGGGGTGCGATTTGCCCCCCTCTTCAAGTTACTTTGAATTTGAATCTAAATAATGTATTATAAAATGTGAAGTTAGTTCGTAAGTTCTATTACAAAGAAGTGTCATGTTACAGTATAGATTTTATTTATATTAAAAATAACTATCGCGTCTTTGTATTTGAAAATCGTTTTATGTTAAAAGTTGAGGAATGTGACATTTTACCGAAGCATAAATATAAGCTATTCATTTTTTTGGATACCAAAAAAACCTTAAAGCTGAAAAAAATGTACAATTTATTAATATTTAAAAGCCAAGTGAAAGAAATGGTATTTGTCGGCAAAGTAGACACTAAGTCCTTTAAAGATAAAAAAAATAATACTTTGTGTCATTTGTTAACATTTGTCATTGAATTCATCTCTGCGATTCCCTAGTCATACAACAAATTATAATTGAATATCATCAGAGTTTGTTTTCTTTGCATTTTATTAATTTTTAGATTAAGGTTAAAAAAAAAATTAAGAGAAAAATTAGGTATGAACTCGACCAAGTATTTATTTATTTGTTTTTGAACTTGTTTTTGAAGAAAATACGTAATATTTTTTTTTAACTTTTTCATTTGAATAAATACTTTTAAAAAACTTGTTTCGATAATTTTCAGTAATTATCGGCACAGAAAAGTTGGACTACGGATTAGGAAGGCTTAAATCGCGTACGGTTAACCGCGAAAAAGGGTTCATCAATTTCTAGAATGTCGTCAGTAAGCTCGAATTTTTTCTTTTTCTAGAAACTAAAAAATATAAAGCAGAGAGCGGGGGCGGGGAACTCTGTGGAAGAAGACTGACCCAGTAAATTAAATGTACAGTTTCGGGGAAAAGTCCTGGAATTTTTTTTTTTTTATGCTGTTTAGAAATTGTAAATATTCCGGTTTTTCTTTAGGCATTTTATTAATTTTTGGTGGCCGTCATAAAATTTAAAAAACGTACCGTAGTCGTCATTGATTAGTAGTATTTTTATGCTCATGTTTTTCTGGGCGGACTTTTTTCCCCGAAACTACCATTTCTCTCAGAAACCCAAGTAGTGGAGATAGTTTACATTATTTAAAATTCTGTCTTGCGTGACAGAGAGAGCTTGAATGAATCGACCATTTAGGTTTTCACAAAGTGCAGTTTGACCAAGTTCCGCAACACGAACACGAGTCGTGTGTGAAATTGAAGTTGGTCAATGAAGGATACCATACCAGTGCGTTTGAGGAGAAAGGATTCGATGCATTGTGGTATTTTAGGGCTCGGGTAAGCTACCTTTTAATTTTTCTCATTTCACGTACCCGTGCGCGCACGCTCTAGTTAAGTCTCGATTCAATATATCGGCTATACAAATCGTCTCACCCAAGACGCGTGACACGTTCGAGACCAAAGTAGATATGTAATTTGAACCACTGCATTCTAATACGCATTTATTAATTAATAATTTTCTACGTCCATCTGAGTTAAACATTTGGTAGAATATTTCCCAATAATTGGCTTACTATCCTACAGTATGTTCCTCAAAGTTAACATACCTTATTTGGAGGCTTTGTCTCCCGAGTGTTTCCATCAGACTATGCCTCTTTACCGAGATCATCTGGGAAGTCCCAACATTTTTTAAGAAACATGAAGCTACTCCCTAAGTGTAAGTATAGCCTTGGTCAAAAGTACGTTTAAATAATATAGACATTGTTAGATTTCAAATGTATACGCAAGACAAAATATAATTGAAACGCTGTAGAATTAAAAAGTATTTTAGGAGTTATGGTACAATTATTACATTCCGTGGAAAGTGGTAGATAATGCGGTTAAGAAAAAGACGATGTTTTTTGTTGATCCCATTTCACGATGATGACCTAGTCCTAAGGAGTCTATCACATTTGCGGATAAAAGTAATAAGATAATAGAAAATTGCCAAAAACAAGAAATCACAATCCAACTCTATTCCTCCCAACATCTCAGCCAAGTTGTTACTGCAGAAACTAAATATAGTCGGTGTGTTACTCAATCCACCTTGAAATGATACCAAGAAAAGTGCATCAGCCAGTATTGTACTAGTACAAAAAGGGGTTACAACTGCTCGTATGGCTAGGTATCGAAGACTAAATATTGGTGAAAGATTAGAAAAACGCGAGACCTTTCGATGAATGGATAATAATGTAAGATTAAAAACATTAATAAGAAAAAAATCAGGTATGAACTCGACCAAGTATTTTATTTTTTTTCATTTTTAAAATTGTTTTGAAGAAAGTACATAATATAATTGTTCAACTTTTTTATTTGCCCTTGGCCCCTCCTTCCTGCCTAAAAAAAGTTAATTAATAATTGTGACAAAATAATTGTGAAATTGGAATATTTATTTTACTTAATTTGTCCCCTTAAGTTTTAGGCTTTACTGGGCTCTCAGATTAGAGGTAAAATATAATACATATATAATACATTCACAGTAGCTCACGTTCAGAAACTAACAAATAGTAGAAATACAGTATGTATAAATCTTTAGTTGTTATAGATATGAAGCAAATACTGAAAGTCGTTATTGAAGATATAATACCATTGCAACGAAGAACTGATAGCTAGACACGAAAAATTAACAAGTAATGCAGTAATGTACACTTAATTCTAGATTTTTATTAGTATCCCATTAATAGAAATTTCAACTTTGATTTAAACGAATTTACCTCTGGAATATTTTTTATACTAGCATTTAAATCGTTCCATAGTTTGTTCAATGAAAATGGCTAATTTTTGAGATGAAAACGATCTAAAGTGAGGAATAACATTTTGATCTCTACATCTTTGTGCATATTAATTGCATCAACAAGAAAAACTGGATAAAAGATAATAATATAAATATATCAATTTTTATTAACATCTTGACAGTCTTGATTTCACAATAGCCCATAGATTCTCAATTGGGTTTAAATCAGGAGAGTTTCCTGGCCAATCTAACGCCTGAATAATGTTCTCTGAAAAACATGGTCACAACTTTTGAAGAGGCGACATGGTGCTAATTCTTGCTGGAAAACACCACCTCTATTCGAAAACCTCTTAGTCAACTTGGAAATCAAATTTCTTTCAATATATTGAGATCTCATCATTCCTTCAACAAGATGTAGTGAACCGATGCCATAATAGCTGAAGGAGCCACAGATCATCATAATCTAAGGATATTTTACACTGATCCACACAGGGTTGGCAGAAAACCCACTTTTTTTGAAAAAGCCCACCCCAGGTGGGTTTTTTCGTTTTTTTACCTAAAACCCGAAAACCCCCGGGGAAAATTGGGTTTTTTCATATGTCCATTTTTGTCATCTGCTGGCTTTAATATCATATATGGTAGTTCATATTAGACCTACCTATTCTTATTTTTATAATAATACTGTACTGTACCGTACACTATTAATATAACATTTGTCTTGTTTTTAGCAAAAAGGTTGCCTTCCAGGCAATTAAGCATAAAAAGTTATTATTTTCTCAGATTGAGCTTCACAACAAAATTTGGAAAACATGGTCCAATTTGAACTAAATTTGGTGTGGTAAATTATCCTATTTGTTAGGCTATACTTCCTATGGAAGACAGGCCCCTGTGTCTTCTGCTGGAAGTAGATGAATTACAGCTCCCAAAGGGAACTTAATTCAGCTAGTTATATCTATTTAATTCATATTACTGAATATTTTTTCTCTTATTTCACAGTTAAATAAAACAAACTGGCAACAGCATATTTATCTTTACTGCTAGCCTACAGAATTAGTCTGTTTGAAGTTATAACTGCATTAAATAATGCCAAAGACCTTTGGATCAGGAAGAAAATCAGGGCATGAATGGAGTGAAGTCAATATTATTGATGGGACTAGTAAAGTTAGATGCAAATATTGCAATAATGAAATAAGTAATAAAATAGAGCGAATAAAAATGCATTTAATGAAATGTTTGAAACACATGGAATCAAGAAACAAGACTGACAATACTGCCAGTACATCATCTTCATACTGCCATGACATAGACCTCTCAGATGATCCAGACTCATCCTCACCACCACTGACACAATTACAGATGAAAAAAAGAAAAATTCAAAAGAAAGTAAGCGATTTTGGCATGACAACAACTTTGCAGAAAAATGTCATTGATAACAAAATAGCCAAATTCTTTTATGCAAATAATATTCCATTTCTATGTGCAGAGTCTAAGTATTTTATTGAAATGATAGAGACTCTAAGACCAGGCTACACTCCACCTTCCCGTCGAAATTTGTCTGGTCCACTTTTAAATACAATCCATGAAGAAGTTGATTTATCCACAAATTACTAAGCTGCCCACCAAGTTCAGCCTCGATTGAAAGAGTGTTCTCCACATTTGGCCTTGTCTGGACCAAATTACACAATAGATTAGGCATTGAAAAAACTGTAAACCTTGTAAAAATTAACAGGCAATTGAGGATGACTGACCCATCTGATTGGAAAAGTGATGAAGAATAGTTAGTCATTCAGTAGATGTATATTCAAATTTCAAACAATATATAGTTTCATTTGTTCAACTTACTGTACACAATTACAATGTTCAATATAACCACATATAATAAGTCAATATTTTTCTATGTATATACCAGTATGTATTTCATGCTGGAAATTTTGGAAAACATTTATTTATTTTTGTATGGATTTATCTAGTAAACTTTTGAACTTTGACTTTTACATTACATGGGAGGGAGAAGAAAAGTCTGATGCCCATGAAACTCCCCTCCCTATGAAAAGCAAAAGTTGGGGATGCTGAGATGCTTGGACACTTAAAACTTATTAGGATTGTTTAACCTCCTTCGCAACATGCTATATATAGAGTTACATGACAGAGGAGGGGACCGACAGCTTAACATGGGTTCTGAACCATGGGTCGCTGACTGACTTCCACCCACCACAATCCTGGAGTACCATACCACCCTGATTGGCTGATGTCTACACTCTATAACCTGCTACCTCACCCAAAGAGTTATACCTGTAGGTCTATTTGTTGACTCATGTTTGCTTGCTTTGCATGTAAAATCATTATAGGCGCCTATATGACAATTTTTAAAAATAATTGCATATGCACTTCTTAAGTTTCATGAAAAAACCCACAAGTGGGTAAATTAGTGGGTTTTTTCAAGTGGGCTTTTTTGAAAAAACCCGGGTGGGTTTTTTCGGGCTGGGCCCACTAGTGCCAACCCTGGATCCACATGACAATGGTTTATCTACCGACCGGCGCACGTGCTGATTCAGCTGCTCTTGCCCAAAGAAATGGCTCGTCTGAAAAGATTACCTTGCGCCAATTTTCTTGTCATGTTTTTGTACTTTTTAGCCTAATCTAACTTTTTCTTTTTCATTTGGTGTTATAAGCTGCTGCTTTATAGGTCTTCTCGCGAATCTTCCACTAGCAATGAAGAGGCGGCGGACAGTGCTTGAGTTAAATGTTACTCCAACGGCAGAAAGGTCTTTTCCTAAGGCATCGCAGGTCTTCCTCGGAGCCGTTTATACTCTTACTGAGAAGAAATCGATCATCACGAGCAGATTTTTTCGTGTTCTCCCACATTTGCCTCTTCGTTTGGGTGATGTGCTCCCAGATGATTCAGGTTTCGTTAAGATTCTGGACACTGCTTTGATTAATACCACAAATTTTCGCGATCTCTATATGGGTTTTTGGAGTGTGGTCAGCCAAGGTAATTATTTTAGAACGCTTACGAGGAATCGCATCCATAACCCATCTTAATACTTAATGTTCTGCTAGTATGAAGATGGGACGGGCACTGGAGTCGGTCTCGTGGGATTGTCGTCGATTGGCTGTAGATCGAATTTATCGTTAATTAGTAGTTGGTATCCATGCCCTGTATGACAAAGCACTATTTGATCATATCACCATTGCTAGAATACATTTATGCTTGAAGCTGTATGTTTGATAATTTGTGTATTTGGTGCAATTAATATGCACAACGGTGTACTTTTAATCTGATACGAGTAAATATTCTGTAACTCAAGAAATTCATCCGATGTTAGTTAATGATTGTTCTTGTAAATGAAAGTAAAATGTGCAAATTTGATTCCATCTTTCAGCTTTAGCATTTTTGACTCTTTTAAAGAATGCAGTTGAATGATCATGGAAATCAGCATCAGTTAACGCTTTTTTGGATGAAAAAGATGTTCAAAGCGTTGCTAGCGCAATTTACCCCATATAATGGTGCAGTAGTGCAGTACGTTATACAAGGGAGGACAAGAGTATGATACAGGGGTGGATTCAAATCGATCTGACTGATGCAAATCTGTCAGAAAAATATGTGCTCTTTGCATCGGTCTCAGGCACTAAAGTAAGGTTACCGACGGGTCAATTATTTGATCGATGCAAACGGAGCACACATTTTTCTGACATACATGTGCATAGGTCAGATCGGTCCGGATCCGCCCCTGTCCTAGTTATTAAAACCGGTTTAACCTGTTAAGCGTCATTTTTTTTAAACTTTTATACGCACCAATAAACGATATAACTCGTCGATAACGCTTAATAGGTTAAGGATTGTATGTAGAAGTCTAAACATAGCAACCCTCCTTGAAATCTTTTTTGAGATACAGTATTTATATGATCATTCCTCTGCAAATTCTTGTCTGGCATTACACCAAGAAATTTGTTACACAGGTATGGAAAAACTATACGCGCTTACAACATGGTATCGTATGTGATACCTTCATTTCATAGTTAAATATAAATTATTAATTAATTGAATTAATATCTATACAAAATTGGCTCGGGATTGGCGACATAGCCTAATGGGAATGAAATGATTGCCATACATACATAGAAACCGTATCTAGGCGTCGGGTCTGCATAACCACGAGAAACCTTCGTTTCACGTGAACCAAATTTTCCATTTGCTAACCCATGCAAAATACAAGAGAGAAAGAGTCAACAACCTTTGCCAAATCAGCAATTTATACTGAAATATGAAGATATATTAAAGGAATGGCCTCAGGGCTGTTTATGTTACAGCGAACGCTTTAAACAGGATGTGTTTTTGTCTTCCCTAAAGTTCTGAGTGAATTCCTTATGATAAACTTCAGGGTAGGCCTACACCTTCAAGTGTTTATATTGTGACTGCCCATATTTATTACAAGAAGTTAATTCGTCGTGTAACTCCATCGTGGCGGCCCAACACCGAAGATGATCGTAACGCCCTACATCGAAGCAAATTAAGACCCATCAAAAATAAGGTGAGGCAGTTAATTTTCATTCTAATGTAGGCGTCTAAAATCCCGACGCTAAAAATTACCGTAATCATATAAATATAAAGAGGTCCTTTTTAACAACCTACATATTCATAACTCTCTAACGAAAAAGCATAGGGCTTTTGTCGGTAACCCTCCACTGAAGTCTGCTGGAAATTTCCAACGGATGAGGGCACAGGCAATCAACCATAGCCCTATATAGTTTTTTCACATGGTGGCCCGTATATGGGGAACTAACCCCTCTAAAATTTACACTGACACGCAGTGGCTAGGCTTAGCTCATTAGGCCTAACCCCAATTTCAACCGTAACCCCACTATAGTTTTTTCATATAGTGGCCTATGCAACTGGGAACCGATCCCTTTACCTTTACACTAACCGAAAACAAAGGCTTGTTCATTTAACAAGCATAACTCAATTTAGGTCCTATAAAAATAGGCCCACAACATTAAGCCTATTTAATAGGTCCTACTCTTCAAACTCAAAACAAAGCCTTGTTAATTTAACAGGCTTAACTAATTTGGTCATAAATAATAGGCCCAAACATAAGCCTACTTGGTAGGCCCAACAAATAGGCCTATTTGGTAGGCCCACCTAACTTTACATTACATAATAGGCCTACCTCTTAAAGTAGGCCTTACTCTTTACACTCAAGGCCTATCCTAACTAAAAACACTAAATTTATAATTCAACCTGTGGTGTAGGTTATAAAATTTATTTCAGCAATTTAACTTACTCATAAGACTCTAACATCACAAAATTCGACTCAGAACTGTAACATCACAAAGACGTAAAGCAATTGCACAAATTCAAACCTACACCCACCTAACACCTATTAGTGACCCTATTCCAATTCCTATTTGACATATAGGCATAAGTCCTATTTGACATATGGGCCCAACCTATTCCAATTCCTATTTGACATATAGGCATAAGTCTTATTTGACATATAGGCCCAACCTATTCCAATTCCTATTTGACATATAGGCCCAACCTATTCCAAGTTCTATTTGACATATAGGCCCAACCTATTCCAATTCCTATTTGACATATAGGCCCAACCTATTCCAAGTCCTATTTGACATATAGGCCCAACCTATTACCTATTCGAAGTCCTATTTGACATATAGGCACACCAAGTCCTATTTGACATATAGGCCCAACCTATTACCTATTCGAAGTCCTATTTGACATATAGGCCCAACCTATTCTAAGTCCTATTTGACATATAGGCATAAAACAGACAAGGCTTGATATAAGGGTCTCAAATGCAACGTTTGAGGATCTTTACTCAGCCAAATTGATTAACCTAACCCAAAACCCAAAATAAAACCTATAACAAAATAACATTTACACACATACGTACGGTACAGTATATAAATATATACATACGACTCCAAACATCAATTCTTCTTTTAAAGGAAGAATCACAACAGATTTCATCAACAGACACATACATTCCTTGCAAACAGATTGGATTCCTTCAAAACCCCAAACCTTCCAGACCTACCTGTAGGATACTATCATACACACATTTACTCATTCATAACTACGGGTATGACTTCAGTGGAGTGTGAATCCAAGTTTTGAAGACCAACTGGAAACGGAGGAATGCGACACACACACACACACACACACACACACACACAACACACATACTCTTTCCATGTCTCTCAAACACAACTGTCTAAACATAACCAAGAATCGGAGAGTAAAAGCTTTTATTGCTGCGCTCTGATTCTGTGCACATAATTTTGTGCCAAAATTTATATGGTTAGACAGTAACACGTACAAACAAACTACTCTACTCAAGGGTTTAATGGCTTTGGCCATAGCCCAAACTACTCTACTCAAGGGTTTAATGGCTTTGGCCATAGCCCAAACTACTCTACTCAAGGGTTTAATGGCTTTGGCCATAGCCCAAACTACTCTACTCAAGGGTTTAATGGCTTTGGCCATAGCCCAAACTACTATTTCAAGGGGCTGATGGCCTACCTTGGCCATAGCCCAAATTATTCAAAAGGCTGATGGCCTACCCCTTGGCCATAGCCCAACAAATCAAAGGGCCTTGGCCTACCTTGGCCATAGCCCAACAAATTCACCAAACGGCTGATGGCCTACCCTTGGCCATAGCCCAACAAATTCATCAAAAGGCTGATGGCCTACCTCGGCATAGCCCAACCTATTCATCAAGGGCTTGTGGCTTACCTTGGCCACAACCCAAACTATTACAAGGGTCTTGTGGCCTTCCTTGGCCACAGACCAACCTATTACAAGGGTTTTGTGGCCTCCCCTTGGCCACAGCCCAAACTATTACAAGGGTCTTGTGGCCTCCCTTGGTCACAGACCAAACTATTACGAGGGTTTTGTGGCCTCCCCTTAGCCACAGCCCAAACTATTACAAGGGTTTTATGGCCTCCCATGGCCAGAGACCAAACAACACAAAAACAGTACAGGATTCAAGCCCCAAGCCCTCCAGATCTACCTGTGGAGGAGTAACATTTACTCCACTAAAACTACGGTATTGACTAGTCTGAAGTGGTAGGAGGTTTGAATACAGTACAAATTCTTTAAACCAAACAACATAACATGGAAGTACAGTACATTTCAATTAACTCACCAACGTAGAAGTCACTTTAAAACATAAATTGTTAACAAAACAAAACATGACAAAACTCAAAACCACGTCAGTAAACCAGCATTTATAAAATTTACACAGATAATGAGCAAAGTTAAAATGCTTAATAACTTCTTTAATTCCATAAATTTCCTATACCTAAGGGGAGTCGAACTGATTAACATAACTTTAACTAAACTTGAGAAGTTGGCCTCTTGAACTTTTATATTTAAATAGGTCTTGAGTAACCTTTCTCTTCCTAAATTCCTATTTCATTCTTTTCAATCCATTTCACATGGTTTAAAACACAGTTTTCAAAAAATTTGATCTATAACATACAAATTTTTCTCCCCCCCCCCCCCCCCAGTATATGGAAAAACTATACGCGCTTACAACATGGTATCGTATGTTATACCTTTATTTCATAATTAAATATAAATTATTAATTAATTGAATTAAATATCTATACAAAATTGGCTCGGGATTGGCGACATAGCCTAATGGGAATGAAATGATTGCCATACATACATAGAAACCGTATGTAGGCGTCGGGTCTGCATAACCACGAGAAACCTTCATTTGTTTCACGTGAACCAAATTTTCCATTTGCTAACCCATGCAAAATACAAGAGAGAAAGTTAACAACCTTTGCCAAATCAGCAATTTACACTGAAATATGAAGATATATTAAAGGAATGGCTTCAGGGCTGTTTATGTTACAGCGAACGCTTTAAACAGGATGTGTTTTTGTCTTCCCTAAAGTTCTGAGTGAATTTCTTATGATAAACTTCAGGGTAGGCCTACACCTTCAAGTGTTTATATTGTGACTGCCCATATTTATTACAAGAAGTTAATTCGTCGTGTAACTCCATCGTGGCGGCCCTACACCGAAGATGATCGTAACGCGTGAGGCAGTTCATTTTCATTGTAATGTAGGCGTCTAAAATCCCGACGCTAAAAATTACCGTAATCATATAAATATAAAGAGGTCCTTTTTAACAACCTACATATTCATAACACTCTAACGAAAAAGCATAGGGCTTTTGTCGGTAACCCTCCACTGAAGTCTGCTGGAAATTTCCAACGGATGAGGGCACAGGCAATCAACCCATTCGCTCCTTTTAAAAAAGGTCCTTGAAATCGCTGTTCAAGGACCTTGAAAACTCCTGGAAAATGGTAGGGGCTCCTTGAATTTGAATGACAATCCTTGAAAACAGAGCTAATGCTTTTGAAACAAGCATACGAATATATACAATAGATGTGTACTTAAGTAAACAACGTGTTGAACCCATTTAAATTTACTTAAGTTCACTTTACTTCATTTCATCTATATATTACTGTTTCATTGTACACCTCGTATTACGTTAATTATTTTAACACTCTTATTATATCCAGTTGTAATAAGTGTATTTTCAGCCTCTGGCTGATTTTATGATAGGCTGTTTTATCATTATTATATGCAATTACCTAGCTCCACCCATCTTAACTATTTTTGTTATACTACCGTCAACATTTCTTAATTCTTTAATCTCGTACACTAGATATAAACACCGACATTTTCTCCAAATCATTGCCTACTATTCCTACCATCACCTGAATCCTTGGTCCGTGTCTTTAGCTGCTGTTCCTGTACTGCCATTCATAGACTTTCCTCAGATCAATGCCTGTTCCTGCACTGGCACTGCCGTAAGCTTTTGTACCTCCAATTTAATTTTTTTTTTTTTTTTTTTTTCCCCTCCCAAGGCCTATGTGAACTCTGTTACAGTACATTCTTCTATAGCAATTTCGTTAACGTTTAGTTTATTAAGATGCACATTTCGTTTCAGTAAAAGTCATGAAATTTGTTTTACTGGTATTTAGAAAGAATTTTTCATTTCATTACTTTGATAACAAAACATCTTTATTGCGGATCATTCACAATCCATAGCCACTTAACCTAACATACAAATACAATGTTACGTATACACTGAACTTAATACAAAAATAAGGCCAATATAGCCACTTAACCTAGCATACTGTTTGATTAATTATGACAATTTTATGTACATTGTTATTACACGAGACATAACACTTATTATAACAACTTATATGCATATATAATCTTTGCTACATTACAAAAATAAGGTATTGTAAACCAGCAGTTGTCGGAACCAAGACTGCCATATAGGTGAGAGGTACACAGTATCTGAAGACAGGACATTGTACAATAACACATTAGAGCTGTTTTGGACCCTAGTAATGAAATTATATATATTCTTCCGGATTAACATTTGCCTGGTAGGTAGGTAGGTTACGCGTAGTAAACATAAAACTGGCACTGCACCATTTTGGTTCCCTACATAGCATACGAAAAATATTATAAGCAAGAGAGTTTATTCATAGCAGTTCTTGTATAGTTCCACCACAGATGGGATGTATACAATGCAATACAGCAAGTTCTAAAGAGAAGTTTTAACCGACTCTGAACACCAAATTTCCTTACTAGCATGTTACCCTGTACATACAGCTTTTAACGTTGCCTATCAATATCGAGTTCATCTCGCAGCTCGTGAGTAATTACATGGCGTAAGTATTTGCACGTGTCTGACAGGTAGTCTGACCATTCATTTCAAAAGACCCACATGATACATGTTTCAGTAGATTACACCTAAAAATCAAAATACAACTTTGTCCCATTATAGGTGTCATCATTTTCTATACCATATTGTTCACATATCTCTAATAGTACTCTCAGCCCATTGGGGGAGAGGGTGACAGAAAAACAAGGTCATCAGCATACATTAAGTGATTAATTTTTTTCTTTCCAATGACACAGCTAGTACGTGCAGTTTTCAGTTCATTGGTAAGGTCATCCATATATATATATATACAGAAAAGATAGGGTGATAATATACCTCCTTGCCTAACACCATTAGTTACCTTAAAACCTGGTGTTAGTGCTTTTCCATCTTACAAACGTGGTCTGCTCTGTATACCAGAATGCAAGTATCCTAAGTATATATTTAGGTACCCCTCGACACAAGAGTTTCTTGAAAAGTTTGTGATGGTTAACTCTATCAAATGCTTTTGATGCATCCAAGAAACAGGAATATAAATATACATTGCTACTTGACATCTTGTACTTTAGGACGGCTTCCTTTGGCATATAAATACACACGTCAGTACCATGTTTCAGTGTTTCACCCTAAAGCCAAACTGTCATGAGTCTGCAAGTAAGTACTTATCCTATTATAAATGACATATTCTAACACTTTAGAAAGTATACTGGCAAGTGCTATTGGCCTATAATTATTATCACAGATACTAGCACCCTTATTTTTAACAACTGGCAACAATACAACTGAAAAAAAAATGGACTGTGGCAAGTACCCATGTATCATACAGCTTGTGAAACACACTGCAAGCATAGATATACGAGGGTTACAACATTTGTTCTGCTTGTATACCATCTAGGCCAGAGGTCGGGGAACAGAGGTAAATTTAAAAAGTTTTGGGGTAATGCGTGCGGTATGAGAGCCTCAGTCGTGTGTATGGTATCATAAAACGAAGAGGTGCTTTTAGTGCTTGACACTTTGTGCTGATATTTTTTTCGTATATTTTTATTTTATTTTGTTACATAAATGTGGCGTTATTCTAAATTTTAGAATATTACGAATTTACGTCCTGATTTTGATGATGATGTATCAAAAATGAAACCATCATTTTTCCAAAACCTGAAGTGGAGATGTTTTGAATGAAATTCTTCAATCCTTTTTACTAATTTTGTTTGTGTGCTATTCTTATGCCAGCATGTGTGGCTTTTTTTTATTTCTCCATAATAATGGATCCAATAAACATTTTTTGAATTTGAATTTTTTGTATACCATATGCACCAATTTTAAGAGCAATTGGTTTGCTTTTGTTTACTTTAAAGTCTGGGGGTAATTTCATTTTACTCAAATAGATTTTTGGGTAATACCCAAAAAAGTTACCCGACCCATGATCTAGGCCATAACTTTTATCATCATCTAACTTATGAATACCCTGCCAGATTTCTGAGTCATTAATTAGTAGCTCCTTAGTGTTCTACATTTAGGCATATATTTAGTCTATCTACCCCCCTTCCCCCGAGACAATTAAATAGGGTTTCATAATTTTTCCACAGTTCTGCAAAGTTTTTTGCACCATGTACACTAGGGTTATGACTTTTTAATTTTTTGTCATAAATATTGTTTCCTGTATCATCAATCGATGAACTTTTGCTTGAAAACAATAAAAAAGGGCCTAATTCCTCAGAATTAAATAAAAATGTCACCCCGAAAGCAAATATAGTAAAGGGTGTCAGGAAATGATTGCCCCCCCCCCCCCCCCCCCCGTACAGAAGAAACTGAAAGGAATAGAAAAAAAACAGACAAAACCACGCGAAAGAGCGTTTAATTTGAATAAAAAACACTTGTTTAATATCGGGTGTTGCCCCCATTTGCAGCTCTGACGGCCATTAATCGACGGGGGTTATGATCCCAGAAGTGTCTCAAAGTTTCTCTGAATCGTTCAAAATAGATGATGCCATGGTTTCTGTGGGGAAAAAATGGTAAGAATTAAAATCACAGGAATAGAATATAATGGTTTTATTCAGATTTTAACGCTCTTTCACGTGGTCTCGCCGGTTTTTATCTATCTCTTCTAGTTTTTGCTCTACAGGGGGGGGCAATCATTTCCTGACACCCTTTACTATATTGCTTTCGGGGTGACATTTTTTTTTAATTCTGAGGAATTAGGCACTTTTATTGTTTTCAAGCAAAAGTTCATCGATTGATGATACAGGAAACAATATTTATGACAAAAAATTAAAAAGTCATAACCCTAAATTGTACACCCTCTATTACATTTGGCAAGGTAAGACTACTACTGTTAATTTTATTAACCTACTTCCAAAATTCCCTACTGGAAGTATTGCTATTGCCTAATTTCCTGGCTAGAGATTCTCTTCATTTTTCCTTATAAATCTAAGAGCACCCTTGAACCTAGCACGAGTTCTATTTTTCAGTTGGAAGAGTTCCTCCTGCCTAGGTTTCCCTATAGCAACCCATTCCACGAATACATTTTTTGCTACACCATACAAATCAGCACAGTATTCTGCCCACCCTGGATTGACATTTACTTTTACATATTTTTTGTTCTTAAAGCTACTTCCACTCGTAGCCTTAATGGCATGTTCAAGCTCACCGATAAATTCTGATTTAAATATATCCTTAGCTGAATTAACATCTTTGCAAGAAAATAATCTGCAAACATTGTGAAGTTAAGTATATCAGAAGAGCGTGGAAGGTCATTTATATAAAATAAAACTAACAGTGGACCTAAGCCTGAACCCTGGGGTATACGATGTTTAACAATCTTTTCAGTTGAGCAGACCTTTTTACCGATACAAACTGATATCTACCGAACAAATAACTTTTAAAGTAATCACTGATAGATTCTCTAAACCCACAACAATATAATTTAAGTAGAATTTTATAGTGTGTTACATCAAAAGCCTTACTCAAATCTGTAAATACAAATCACTCTTTGTTCTCTTTAGTGGCATTTGCGTTTTCCATAAGATTTAAAATAGCCATTTCGTTTTTATTTTTACGAAAGCCATGTTGATTTGCAGATAAATTTTTTTATTGTAAATATTGTTGTATTCTACTTTTTAAAAGTTCTTCTAAAATTTTACTGAATTAGTTGCTAATACAGGATAACCCCCTTAAAGGGGTGTTACATAACAGTTGTAGCATTAATGGGAATATGTCGTTCGAAATACTTCCGTATGGTTGTCCATGTCTCCTTTGTGTTCGGAAAATTGATCGTTATAAGTTATATTTTACAATTTTGATTGATTTAGTTAATTTGTTTCTATATTGAATATATTGTACTTTAGGAATTTTACTCTGTAATTGCATTTTTAATAATTTGTCTGTTCTTTACTGAGGTGATAATTCCTGGAGTGATTCATGGATTTGCAACACCTGGACAAAACTGTTTTCCTCTTTAAAGGAAAGCATGTATTAAAAATATGTAATAAGGAGTCATAAAAGAAATTAAACAATCTGAATTATTCGTAGATTCGTCAGTCAAATCCAATATTTTTCATAGCTTCATTGAATTTTCTTTTAACCTCTGAAAATGTAATAATGTGGAGGTGTTAGACCCTGTTAGGTATTAGGTTATCAATATCAAATAGACATAAAAGGTACTTACAGGTGGCTTTGATTTAGATCCTCTTTTGGGCCTACCATTTGTGCCAGCGTCACCCAGCCTCCAGCTTAGTTCTAATTTAGAAGCTATAGACATTACCCCTAAATGACAATAATTAGATAACTTAACCTGATCACTAATCCATCACTTTCGAAGCATCACCAAATTTAACTAGAATCAACGACTGCTGCAATAAATGCTGCAGATAGAAATTACATGATATTTAAGTCAGCCCAATAAACGAACAGGCCGCGTCTCGGTTTATCTTTTTGCGTTGCCATTTAGTTTTCTTTTAGTGACTTTTAAACTATATACTTACACACACACACACACACACACACACACACACGTCACCTCAGAACATATTCTGTAATCAGTAGTGGTTTTATGTACAACCTGAGCACCGTTCTCGTACATAATGCAAGTAGGATAATGATCACTAATACTTGTGGTTATAATTCCATAATTTACGAGGGCATTGCTATTTAGGGGCCGTTCAAAAATTATGTAACGCTAGTTTTGCTAAAATTTGACACCTCCCACCCCCTTATAGCGTTCCGTAACAACGCTAGACCAGATACTCCTTATTAGGGGGTTACATAACATCTTAGTGAATAGCGAGTGTTTGGTCTAGGGTTACAGAACGTTACATGGGGGTGGGGGTGTCAAGTTTTAGCAAAAATAATGTAACGTAATTTTTGAACTGTCCCTTAGAAACATATCAATTGTAGATTGTTATTCTAATGCCCTACAAACGATAACTGAAACCAGTGTTTTAGAGGGAGCCGTTAAAAGGCGGCTAAATAAAGGTGGTCTAAATAGATGCAAAGCCAGGAAGAAGCTTTGGCAGAAGAAACCAATGAGCAGAAACCACAAAGCTGTCACACTATAAATGAAGTGTTCACATTTTTTTATGAACTTCCAGAGTAAATGGAGTTGCTAATCAGGCATTTTTTTTCGAAAGAGGTTTTGTTTGAGCGCTGCAAAATACTGTACATAAAAATTAGTGTAAACTTGGACTTTGGCCTAAGAAAACATTTTTTCTCGGTCAGGAATTAGTGCGACCACGTTAAGATTGGTGGCGGTTGCCCTAACAAGGGACGTTTGCCTAGCTATGCCCCTGCCTATAAAGGATGCCCATTAACAGATTTCCTGCAGTATCTGGGAAATAAAGTTGGAAATATGATAATTATGAAAGGGCAGACGAAGAGAATTTAAAATAAATGCCCCTAATGTTTTTCTTCAAGGCACTATGAATAACCTAACCAATGTTAGCGATTTTTTCTTTCAGCTCAGTTAATTTTGGTCGCATTGTAGTCACCTAAGGCGGTAGTTTCTTTAGAGGCCTATATCTTTATAGAAATATATAATTGGGTTAAGAGAGAAAAGGAAAATGCAATAAAATGGGAAACTATAGAAGCTAGTGAAACTCGAGCCCGTCACACGTAGTTTTTCATAGTCATCGCTCATACCGATCACGCCATCCAGAACGCCAATATTTATGCGGTTTGACCAACCTCCAATAAACACACACGCTCTTATAAAGCATATAAATGCGTTTTAAGTGTAATGATTATATTTAAATATGATGGAAAGGCAATAAACGAGCCCCTTGTGGGTTTCTGAATAGCGTGATTGGTAAAGGCACCGACTTTGAAACTACGTGACGTGGGCTCGAGTTCCGCTAGCTCGAAGTTTCTCACTTTATTGCATCTTCCTTCCCGTTATAAAAAAAGTAAGATTGTTTACCATTCATTCAGCACCAGAACTTAATATTTACAGGTTTATGTTGCTAGAAAACGCAAATCCTACACAAAGGCATTCCATTCCATCTAATTTTCTCAGTCTAAATTTGGGCAAATAAATAAAATTGACAACTTTTACTTTAAATTTTTCCGATGGAACAAATAACGTGCAAAATACCTCTTTACAATTACATTGTGATGGCCACTTTAAATTCACTCGAGCCACCTGAGTACAACTTCCTTAGCAACATTCGACTGTGTTTCTGTAGAATAGCGGTTATGCGTTCTTCCAAATTTGCCAAATTTCGGGACAGTGTTGCAAAACCTTGGATTTCATAAAGCCCCACAAAGAAATCCGTGGGATCAGATCAGATGACCAGAGAGCACAATAAGTTGGTTCACGTCTTCAAAGCCACTGATCAGGAAAATGCTGATTTAAGAGCTGTCGGATCTTAAGTGCGAAGGGTGGTGAAGTTTTGTCCTGCTGAAAGATAATTTAATCGAGATCAAAGTTCTACCTGAGGGAAAGCAAAAAACTTAGTGAACACGTCTAGGTTATTTCGAGATTTCGGGCTCCCGGGGTAAAATGTTCATGTAACAATCCCTCTTGTACAGAGAAAGAGGGTATACATACGTACGTACATACATACATGGCCATATGAGAGGAAAGATCTTTAAAACCACACACACCTAAAATTTCCAATTTTGTTTGAAAACTTAGTTTTATCGCAATAGAGATGCTGCAAACAAAGTTCGCGTAAACGATATGGAATGGATTACCGATTCCTTTGGTAAACGGGGAAATAGAGGAAAACGTCTAATTCTCGAAAGAAGATCCCAAATAAAGAAGAAACCTTATTTTTCATACCGTCAAAAGTGCATCTTTTTCGTCATAATGTACGTATATTACGCTTGAGAAGTTATTTAAAGTGTCATCCTTAAATTTCTATTTTATTTGTTGAAAATACACATTATGTTCATTACACGTTTATCATGCCTTCAATTTGCATAATGTCAGAAGCTTTACTCGTGGAGGACTTCATGCGAGTGACAATAGACCAGCCTATTAAAATTTGGGCAGGCGAATACGGCGCCATGTTTTATTGAACCTTCCCGTATGGCCGTGTGTGTGTGTGTGTGTGTGTGTCCCATAAATTATCTTTACAAATTCAAACCCTTTTAAAATATTAATGCAGTTAGATACAATGATGCAGTTTGCTGCGTGTGAAAGAACCTCTCTCAAAGTTTGTATGAAATGGCCAACATTATGGAGCTTTCGCACATTGGAGTATGGTGGTGCACGACTGTCTCCGTGAACACTTCCCTGATCGGTGGATTAAACGCGATGGTCCTATTCCTTGGCCACCACGTTCGCCAGACATAACTCCTTTGGATTTCTTTTATTTTGGAGGCTATGTGAAGGGCATGGTGCACCGAACGAAGGTTGCCGATATTGCGGACCTCAAGAGCGGGATTACTAATGCCATTGCGACCGTCAATGCAAAAATGCTAAATCGAACCTGGATGGAGGTCGAATATCGTCTCGACGTGTTACTTGCGACAAAAGGCGCTCTCATAAAAGTGTACTGACCTTGACAATAAACCAGAGATGTTCTTTCACAAGCAGCAAGCCGCATCATTGCATCTCGTTTCATTCCGGTTTGAATTTATAAAGAATTTGTGGAATATACACACACACACACACATACATACATGTGTGTGTGTATATATGTCATTAAAAGAGCCACAATATCTTTACAGCCGACTCGAGATGGCTCCCCACAGCTTTCATACAGCCGCAGATAAACAGAGAACAACAAGCTCAGAAAAACGCGGCGGCTCTCCCTTCCTACTCATTTCCTACCCTTACTGCCCAAAATGGGCAGGGTTAGAAAGAAAAAAATACTCCGCATTTTGCAAGGGAAAAACTGCCTAAAAGTTTTATAGAACCGTTGGGAAATGGAAATATACACACATCATTCGCACAGTTTCATTCGCACATCCGAGTCTTAACCACCGACTTACAGTTCAAGGAGAATAATTCTACCACTTTTACCTTCAGTTAAGTTGTCAGCGGAATGTTCAATACTGTAGGTCCAAATATTCTCTTAAGAATCTCCCAACTTTCTTCATTTCACCCTGCAAAAGAGTAAGAAATTCGTGAAACCCCGCCCGAGGAACACAGCTTCAAAATCCCTTGCATTTTTTTTACGCTCCCTATACATTTGTACATCTATGAACAAATCAAAATAATCGTAATTGTTAGTATCCGGCAGCGACAGATCTGTCACAACGGGTAATATACAAAATCAATACCAAGAAGAAAATCCAGAATACCCAAGGTTAAGATAATTTTGAAGGTGGAATCTTTCTGTAATCGGAAAGCAAAATGAATTGCCGAAAGCCGTCGTTTAACCGCAGGTCAAAATTGTTTTAAACATATTGACGGAGGTGCTAGAAATGACTTTGGGAGGAAGACTATTCCAGTGATTGACAAACTTATGGGTAAAGAAAATGTCTGCAAATATCCGTATTGTACCATTTTAGTTCCAGTTTCCATTTTGGTAACCCTATCAGAAAGAATGGCGCTCCCTATCAGAAGGAATGATATATTTTCAGAGGTCTGTTAATGCTCAACGCAAACTAGTTTCTTCTAAATTTCAACACTATTTGATGAGTAGGATCCGGGTAGTGAGTAGCGAGGTTTTAAAAATTAAAATAACAATGACAATAATTTTAAACTTCGGGCAAATACCTAGCAATTAAAACCAAAAGCAAAGATCATCGCGATGTTAGAAGTTTTTCAAAATCAGTCTGAATAACACATGCCCAATCCGACGTAAAACTGTTCCCTAGTTTAGCACTAGTATTGTAAAGGTACAAGGAGCTTTGGACCCGATGGCGCCCCTAAAGTGGCCCCACCACCCGTTTTGAAAATTTCTAGGTCCGCCACTGGTGTAGACTATGGATGAATAATAAATGAAGTATTCCTACACAACTTTTTGCTATGCGAAATTCATAAAGGCACCTAACCTAATCTAAAAGTGTCTCGATTTATATCTACATATACTGTATATACACCCAAAAAAAGTTTGATAATAATGAGTCAGGAGGGCAGACACTGACAGAGCGCTTAGGCCAAACTAATGCATCCTCTTGCGTTAACCCATGGATTATTATTAAGTAGCAGCATCAAGAGTCGAACCCCCAACCTTAGTGGCTTCACTAAGGTTGGTCACAGAGATTAGAACTATATATGGTGGCGTAAATGTCGTGCACTACAGGAATTTTCACTGTTGACTACAGCATATTTTTCTTTTAGGTAGGGCATGGCTGCGAAATTCACAATAGAGGAGAGGGTGAGCTTGGTTTTAATGTATGGAATACCAGGTATTTGTAGTACCTGGTAGTCCATACATTAAAACCAAGCTCACCCTCTCCTCTATTCTTAATTTCGCAGCCATCCTCTACCTAAAAAAAAAAAATATAGTCAACACTGAAAACTCCTATGGTGCGCGACTTTGGCCCCCCCCCCTGTATATATATTCTAAACTGATGTAAAAGTATTTTTCTGATCCCTTAAGTGTAACGGAAAACTGCTTTAAGAAACAGTATGATAAAAATGGCTTAAAAAAATTTAAATTCTCAATCTAAAAATTGTTTTTTTTTTTAATAAATACTTTTAAAAAAAGTTAGAATTTAATTTTTACTTAATCTCCTTAGTCACCCTTTTTGTAATCCCCCTTCACCCCCTCCGGTCGCACTCTCCTCATAAATTGACCTTCTCTTCCATTCACACATAATAAAGACCTTTTAGTATACGCCAAAAGCTTGCGTTTCTAATAAATTATTTCTTATTGTGGCTTTGTTCCCTAACCCTGGAAATGCCCATGTATCACACGACATTTTAAAACATTATTGAAAGGTCGCGCGCGCGCACACAATTATAGTATATAGATAAAGACCATATACGAGTATAGATTGTAATCTATATATAGTGTCAATTTTCTTTTTAATTCTGTGTTCTTCTGAAGATATCATTAGACGAAAGCCTTGAGCAGTACAGTATTTCGTGTTTCCTTTATATCTATCTCTATCTCTATCTCTCTCTCTATATATATAGGGGTCTCGCGTCTTACAGTACCAAAGCGCCAAAATTAAAATGCACCAGAAATTGCCTCCAAAATTCAGCAATATTCTCGCAATAGTATCTGTTATTAATTGAGCTAGAACGTTCATTTTTTGGCTAAATTAGAGTTCTAGGTATACTAATGAAGACTGAGTTTTTGGAATAGATTTTCATATTTTATATATATATTTTTAAAAAATTTTTGATTTTCTTATTATGCCGAACTTTGGGTGAACTTTTGGCTGGCTATAGAGGTGAAAAAAGTAGTTCGCTTCATAAGGTTTTCAACCATAATTCTAGTGTTGTAAGGTCATTATAACCCAAACCACGCGATAGAGGAAGAGTGAAAAAAGTGATATCCATCAAACACGTTTTCGCCTGTGGTGGCGCTTAGGTATCTTAAGACGCGCGACCCTATATCTATATATCTATCTATATCTATCTATCTATCTATATATATATAATTTTTTGTCTTTGCATTAGACTGTACTGAGCATGTCTTGTTACCTCCGGGAAGCTCGGGACATTGCGGGTAGCAAACATTTGCGAAGCTGAGCATCTCGGGGGTAATTTATGTACGAGTTTAAAAGACCTGTTGTACAGCAAATTTAGGGTTCTGTCAACCTTTTTTATAATTCACCCAGAGTTGCTGTTCGTACTTACTGCAGAAAGTACGAAAGTGTTTCTTTAGCTTCACTTGTACAGAACCGGAAGTTCCTTATAGTCATATTCGCTTTAGCACAAAGGCTTCGAGATTGTTCTCATATCTAAATCATCACTCAAAGAACTGGTGATAGTTTGACTCATACTTAAACTCCTGTACTTCCTCAATTACTGCACCTTTCATTTTAAACATAATATCAGCTGTCTGATTAAAGCTTTTAGGATGGAATTGCATAACCTTACTTTTTGTAACATTAAAAAGAATATGTTTCCGCGAGTACACTTAGCAGACTTTTAGTAGCCGATCCAAACCTTTAACAGAAGGACTTAACACCATATCATCAGCATAAACTAAGTTATTTATCCTTGTGTTATCTATACAACATCCCACTGTTGCCTCATTAAGTGAAGCAATTAATCCGTCAATATACACATTAAACAGCATAGGAGAGAGCAAGGAGCCTTTGTCTTACCCGGCAAGAGGAGCCAAAACATTTGGATAGTACATTTGCTCCACCTAACGGTAAGAGATTGGTGGGAATACCAAAATTTCAATAAATTTAATATGTACATGGGAACCTTCCTGTCTTTTAGTTTTTTAAATAAAATATTGTGGTTCATTCCATCATATGCCTTACTTGTATCTAGGAAACAGCTATAAATAGTTGAATTACTGTCAGTATATTTAGATATTTCCTTAAGTACATAGATACACAGGCCAGTTAAGTGGGACCTTTTAAAACCAAACTGATTAGATGTCCATAGGTAATCACTTAATCGGAGTAACAGTTTTTCTAGTATATATACACGAGGCAATATTTAGTTTGTAAATTTCTACTAGTATGAGAATGTTTAACTCGTGGAACATTTTACCTGTATTTTCATTATGCTTGTTCGATTTACACATTTTCCTAATTATTCTTTTTGCATTACCACCAATGGTTGTAGCGAATATTGACGTGCGCTTCCTAAGTACTAATACAGTATTGTAGGTGTGGGTACACCATGGTGAAGTATATGGATCGAAGAACCTGTTTTGGGAGTGCTGCACATGCTTTCGTAATTATAAATGTGACCTTGGTTAATTTGTGGCATATATCTTCGGTGTGCTCTTTGAATGAGAGTACACTGATGGTCGATGCTAATTCGAGCATCGAGCTAATTCCCAGAAGTTTGGCTTATTATACTCGCTGAATAGGGATTGAATTTGTGTGTAGGGTTTAGAGAGGGGAAAGATTTTTTTATGATGACTATGTAAGCTTAATTTTTTAATATTGAAGGATAGTTTGATTGCATTAATACATACATATATACATAAGTAAAAAAATAAGAAACCCAGAACTATAGTATCTCTACAAACCGACATGAACAGAATCTACAAGTGGACGAAAGACAACAATGTAAGTTTAACACACAAATTTCAGTTTTATGGTATGGAAAAAGAGAAGACAAAATCCATGGAATATTATACCCAAAATGGATGGGAAATTCAGAGAAATTCTAGAGCAAAACATTTAGGGGTTGTAATGACTGATGATGCGAAATTTGAAACAAAATAAGATAGCAGTAAACAGAGTAAAGAGAATAACTGGGCAGATACTGAGAACCTTTAAACGAAGGGATAGGAATATAATGATTCCTCTACTGAAAACACTGATCATACTCAAATTGGAATACTGCTCGGTCCTAACATCCCCATATGAAAAAGAAGACATTAAACAGCTAGAAAGGATTCAGAGAAGCTTCACAGCCAAGATCAAGGGGTACAAAGAACTAAATTACCGGGAAAGGTTGCGCGAACTAAACCTATATTATTCACTGGAGAGGAGGAGAGAGATATAAACCATTATTTACACTTTGAAAATAATGGAGAAACTAGTCCCTAATCTTACTCTGAACCCTTTAACTCCCCAAACAGCAGTGGAAAGTAGAAAAGGAAGACTGTGTCGTGTTCCAAATTAAAGGCGAGACAGGGAACATCCTTAACCCTGAAAGAAAATAGTTTTGTTTTGAGAGGACCAAAACTGTTTAATCAGCTGCCCAAAGACCTAAGGAACACGAATGGTGTTGCAGTAGACATCTTCAAAAGAAGATTAGACGCTGGCTCAGAACAATCCCCGATGAGCCGGGCGTATCTGGCTATGCAAGGTGGAGAGTACAAGAAACCAATTCACTTCTTCACCAGGCCAACTCGAGAGGAGGGGGCGACAAGCTTTACCTTCGTGAAATGAGGAATCATCGCACGGAACCTTTGGAGTTCATTGTTGGTGGTTGTTTGGAGTGGTAGTAAGCCTTATGAGAGGTTATAATTGAAGCATCCTCTGCATACTGGTATCAAAGAATTATTTAGCGACTTGAAGTTATTTATATAGAGAAAGAATAAGATGGGTGCTAGAATGCTCCCTTGGGGTACCCCGTGGGCGATACATCTTGTCTGTGAGGTAAGAGTCCTGTGCTATAAATTGTGTCCTGTTAGCCAAGTATTAGTGGAACCATATTAAAAGTAGTCTCCTGAAGCCGTAATATTCGATTTTGTTTTAACAGTATGTCATGAAGAACTGTGTCAAAGGCCTTAGCTAGATCATGTAGCATAATTATTGAAGCGTTTTGTCGTTCAGATTGCTATAAAGTTCCTCTAATATTGCGGTTATTGCGTCATTAGTCGCGTGTTTACGTGGCAAGCCAAACTGTTGTTTGGGTATGATTTTGTATTTCAGTACGAATTTTATTATTTGATTATATATTACTCGCTCGTATAGTTTACTGACGGTTGGGAGGATGGAAATAGGTTGTCAGAGATTCTCCAGACTATAGATTTTCACGTTCCTAAAACATTATAAAAATATTTTAACGAGTAAACATTTTAAACACTGGAGACGTTTAAAAAATTAAACGCCATTTGATAACACGTATGCACTTCCAGTAATAAAAAATACTTGGGAGAACATTTTAATGGCGTCACCACTACATTTTTGTGTTAGCTGGGTAGGTACCGTTTTAAATACACGCATCAAACTTAACCCTATAAAAAACATACTTTTTGGGTGCATACTTTAGCGAATGTCAGTGTTGTGTCGATTTAAATTTTTTTTTTTTTATATTATAGAACCATTCTTTCGCTTTTACAGCAATATCAATGACTACACTGTTGCGACGTCACGGAGATTACACAAACGCATTCAATCACTCTTCATTTGTGGCAGATGTACAGTACGTTCACCAAACCAAAGACTATTCTAAGCGTCTGAGAAGTAGAGTGCAACGACCCAGTTATAATTTAAAGAGAATACTCATTTTACCCCGATTGGTGGCGTTACCGCTCGTCTCATAGCTGTCTGGCGGACGAAGGACGTAAATCGTACTAACCAACCAAATACACATTTCATTTGAATTTTTATTACCAAGGATTCCGACCACTACGTAAACACTATCAAAAGGATAAGAAAAAAAATAGTACTCTACTAAACTAGCAAAAAAAAAGAAAAAAAAAGCAATGCGACACGTGATTTTTAATACTAACACCCATTCTGTTTATTATCGCTTACATAATCCAGGCAATTATTCGAACATATGCAACAATTTCTCGCAAAATTCTTTTATTTCTGATGTTTCTCGTGTGAGATACGCGACCATGCGTTGCAGCTGCTCTCTAAATTTCCCCAAACTAATAATAAAACGGAAAGAAAAATGGTAGCATTTTACGATGCCCTTTCTCTTCATTTATTTTACATCCACACCACCATCATACTGCAACACTTTACGATTAGTTATTTCCTTACTATATATATATATATATATATATATATATATATATATATATATATATATATATATATACACACATATATAGAATGATTGAATTTTTGAGAATGCATTATTAAAAATTTCCATTTGCTTATTCATAGAACTAAAAAGCTTAATTAAACTAAACTTTAAAAATGATTATTTTTACGATGAATTGTATAATTAAATATTTTATGAACAAGAGAGTACACACATATATACATACATACATACACACACACACACATATATATACATACATACACATACATATATAACCTCGTTGCTGTACCGTGCGTTGGTCTCTTCACACGAAGATCAAACTGGTGAACCTCGCCTCTAGGCCTAGCTTGGAAGAAGAGAGTTGCTCTCTTGCGCTCTCCACCGCACACAGTCAGGTACACCTAGCTCATCTGGTACCGTCCTGAGTCAGGCATCTAGTCTTCTTTTGAAGAATAGAACTTTGATTCCTGTAACGTTTCCGAGGTCCTTTGGAAGCTGGTTAAAAAGTCTTCTCCCCCCCCCCCCCCCCTTGACAACCAAGGGGGGGGGGGTACCAGTTCTTCGATAATTTCCATATGTAGATTATGGTGTACCTCTCTCTTCTTTCCAGGGAGTACAGATTTGGTTTACATAGTCTTTCTCAGTAGTTGAGCTCTTTGCAGCCATCAATCTTTGCTGTGAAATGTCTGAGTTTCTTCTAGTCTATTAGTTTCTTTTTATATGGAAACGTCAAGACTGAGCAGTATTGAAGTTTTGGTATGATCAGTGTTTTCAGCAGGGAATCATTACCGTCTTGTCCCTTCTTTGAACGTTCTTAGTACTTGTCCCGCGATTCTTTTGTTGCTGTCGCTATCCAATTTTGTGTATCGAATTTCGCATCATCGCTCATTATAACCCCCCAAATCGATCGCTTTCGTGCTTATCTGAATTTCCTTTCCATCTGGAGCATAATATGCAGTCTAAGTTCATTTCTACCATATCTCAAGAGCTGAAATTTCTCGGTGTTGAATGTCGTGTGTCTGACACATACATACATACATACATATATAATATATATATTAGTGAAATTCATTAAAATAAAGAAAGTGCAATACAGTTTACACAATTTATCACCAGTTTTAACGTATATATTCAAAACGAAATACGGTTGGGCATTCGTGAAAGTTTGAAACAAGGCAGGAGAAAGGTCATAAAACGCAAAGGTCAGAAACCTCTCGAAATACACCCGATCATCGAAAGAAATGAAACAAAATAAAAAAAGAATTTGTGTGGGTATTTCTTTTACGCTAATTAAATAATAACATGATATGGGTCCAAATTCTCACTTAATCTGTAATCTGTGCAATCTAGTAACAACGGAAGACCTAGCTATTAGATGTGATTTTTGCCAACGATTAAATGACATATCTGCATGAATTGGATGAAAGGGAAGTAACTCTTGTCTCGAACGCGAAACACGTCGTGGGATCAATTTCTATGTGGTGCCTGTACCCAAAACCTTAAACTCGTTCGCGGTCCTTAAAGAAATGGAGATAGCAGAAAAAAAACGAAATAATGGGGACACACGGTCCGAAATGGTCCCAACGGAAAACCGGGTGGATGAGAGAGAAGACGAAATAACGAATAACAGCATATATAACGAACAATAGTTTAATAACAAATAACGATATAAACAATATAATACGAAAGGAAGACATAGTAGATGTAAGAAAGAAGTAAAAGCTGCGAAAATAGCCAAACCCAACGAGCGAAATGATAAAAAGATAACTAAAAACGTAGAAAATAAACAACCAAAGAAAAATAATGATACCAAAATTAAGGACTTTGAAATAATAAGAAGCAGAAGCGTAGAAAATATCGTATGTACAGTAAATACTATGCGAAAGGGAACTGCAGATATAGGGATGGGCAATGCATATATGTACATCCCACATTATGCAAAACGCAGTACACAAATGGATACTGCAAATCTGATAAGAAATGCATGTTCCACCATCTTACGGTCTGCAACACTTATGCAAGATATGGGAGTTGCAATACGGAAAAAATGCAGATACCACCACCACCCTCAAAAGAACGCAACGAGTGAACAGAAAAAAACGATCATCAAAGAAGAGTGCCAATTTTTTTAGACGCAGCTCACACATGCCAGCTGCTAAATACTATCCAGCAATTAAAAAACCAGCTGACAAATAAATATAGGAATCCGAGAGCCGGACAGAAGGTGCGAACAAAGGCACTTCATGCGTTATCGGAACAACAGGTACCGACAAAGATAAAAAGAGGTAAATTCTCGGAGGACCACAAGGCAACGAAACCGGCACCCCCATTGGAAAACAAATTGGAACCACCTGTATGCGAAAAAGGAAAAAAAAATAATCCTAGCCAACATACAGGGCCTTAACCCTTTAACGATGGATGGTAACTTAAGGTCCACCAGAAATAATAATAAATTGTACTACAATGCCTCGTTTCTATAAATGTTTCTACGTGTTTATATATAGATGTTATTTAGTTGTCGGGAAAGGAACCCAAAATGTGTATCATTTCAGTGACTAGTTACTAAAATATTTAGTTTTCAATAACAATAAAACCTATACGTTCTGGTAACAAGAGTGGCCGCATATGCTGCGGACTCGTCCGTAAATGGTTAAATCAAACCATTCCACGAACAAAGTTGTATACTTGAAAGGACTCATGCAAGAAGCCGGAGCAGACTTTGCATGCCTCACGGAAACTCATCTAAAAGACTGCCAGGCGAACTTTGAAAATTGTGAGTCCTGTATTGACAAAAAAGAAATACAAATTGACAACTATAACATCCTCCGAGCCGACAGAACAGTGAGACGTAAAGGAGGATGTACTATTTACACACGCGAAAGGCACATAGCAGAAATGGCTATAAGTAGCTTAAACAACTACGTAGAATGTGTAGCAGCAAAAATTGAAAAATTAAATTTGGTACTAATTGTAATGTACAGACCCCCAAAACGCCAACCTCAAAATTTTCAGATTCCATTACAGAGTAAGAAACCTGGTAAAAGATCTACACTCTCCAAACCCCAAATATTTTTCTCTGTGGTGATTTTAATTTCCATTCATGAAACGTAAAAGGATAGGAAAAATATATGTATACACCAGGACAAGGGGGGCACACGAGAAGGCCAGCAGCAGGTGAAAATGCTACTAGCTCTAGCTGATGAATTTATGTTAACGCAAGAAACAGAAAACACAAGAAAAAACGACTGCCTAGATTTGGTATTCACAAACAACAGTAATCTAATTGATAATGTAGAAATATCCCCAACTACGATATCGGACCACAACATCATTGAAATAACTAATATAAAGACAACAGGAAAGGAAAGAACACGCACAACAGAAAAAGCAAATTCGAAATTTTTAATTTTCACTCCAAAACTATAAACTGGGAAGATGTGACAGCCAGCATAGCATGGAAGTAATAGATTGGAAAACCATTTTCGAGACCAAGACAACGGAGGAGATGCTAATGACGTTAGAGGAGAAGACGTTAGAAATTGTGGAAATACATGTCCCAAAGATACAACAAAGAGGAAAGAGAAGCAGGTTCGAAAGACAAAAGAGAGCACTGTTTCGAAAGAGAAAAAGAGTGACTGCAAAACTAAGCAATTGTAAAGATAACATCAGAAAAATATTAAATGATAAACTGCAAAGTATCGATGTCGTCATACAGGAACTAATCGAGAAGCATACAGAAAAAGACGACGACGACGATGCTATAAAAGCGATAAAGGCTAACTCAAAGTACTTCTATAATTTTGCAGAGAGAGAGTCGAAAAAACCATGCGATTATCGGACCTTTAAAAAATGAGAACAGTGCTTTATCGTATGATCTAACAGAAGTATCTGAAATATAAGAGCTCAGTACAAATCATCTTTCAGTATCCCAAAAACTTACAAATTGATGCGATAGAAACGTGGTCTTTGAAGAAGAACCACAAAGGGAAAGTATAACGGATTTCGACTTTACGACGGATGATATTACACAAGCCACAGGGAAACTAAAAACACACTCAGCGGCAGGACCGGATAAATGGAATGCACACTGATCAAAAACTGCAAGAATGCAATTGCTGAGCCCCTATACTGAATATGGAGACGATCACTAGACATGGGAGAAATACCGGGCACCCTGAAGAGCGCGAACATAGTTCCAATATATAAAGGAGGAGATCGATCCGAGGCCAAAAACTATAGGCCAGTATCGCTTACATCCCATCTCACTAAAATATTTGAAAGAATAGTTAGAGAGAAAATCTATGACTTTTTGGAAACTCAGAAAAAATTCAATGATAACCAACACGGGTTTCGGTCAGGCAGATCATGCCTATCACAACTAATGGAACACTACAACATTATTGATTCACTGGAAAGTAATGAAAACTATGATGTACTATACACAGACTTTGCTAAAGCGTTCGACAAGTGTGACCACGGAATCATAATACATAAACTGAAATATATGGGAATAACAGGAAAAGTAGGGAAATGGATATATAATTTCCTTAGTGAGCGGCGGCAAGTCGTTACAGTACAAGGAGTATCTTCATCAGAAGTCCTCAGCTCAGTACCACAAGGAACAGTATTAGCTCCACTACTCTTCATAATCATGCTAACTGACATAGGTGAGGAAGTTACCAGAGACAGCACAGTAACATCCTTTGCGGATGACACAAAGATCAGTAGAAAAAAAACCCAGAAGACATAAGATTCCTACAAACCGACATAAACAGAATCTACAAGTGGACGGACGACAACAATATGAAGTTTAACACCGAGAAATTTCAGCTATTATGGTACGGAAAAGAGAAGACCTAAATCCATGGAATATTATACCCCAAATGGACAGGAAATTCAGAGAAGTCCCAGAGCAAAAGATTTAGGGGTTGTAATGACAGATGATGGGAAATTTGAGACAAAATAAGATAGCAGTTAACAGCAAAGAGAATAACGGGACAGACATTGAGAACCTTTAAACGAAGGGATAGGAATGTAATGATTCCACTACTGAAAACCCTGATAATACGCAAATTGGAATACTGCTCGGTCCTAACATCCCCATATAAAAAAGAAAACAGACAGCTGGAAGGGATCCAGAGAAGCTTCACAGCCAAGATCAATGGGTGCAAAGAACTAAATTACTGGGAAAGGTTACGCGAACTAGACCTATACTCACTGGAAAGGAGAAGAGAGAGAGAGAGATATACACCATTATTTACACTTGGAAAATAATGGAGAAACTAGTCCCTAATCTTACTCTGAACCCTATAACTCCCCAAACAACGGTGGACAGTAGAAACGGTAGACTATGCCGTACTCCCAAACTGAAGGCGAGACACGGTACATCCTTAACACTGAAAGAAAATAGTTTGGTAGTGAGAGGACCAAAACTGTTTAATCAGTTGCCCAAAGACCTGAGAAACACGAAGGGAGTTGCAGTGGAAATCTTCAAAAGAAGACTAGATGCCTGGATCAGAACAATCCCCGATGAGCCGGGCGTACCTGGCTATGTGAGGTGGAGAGCGCAAGAATCAAACTCTCTACTTCACCAGGCCAATTCGAGAGGAGGGGCGACAAGCTTGACCTTCGCGAAGTGAGAGATCATCACGCGGAACCTTTGTAAGATAAGGTGTATATATATATCTATCGTAAAGCATCACTAATTAATGGTGTTCGTTACTGTTGTGGATCTAATTTAATAAGTGGCAGATATAATTCATTATTAATTTGTTGTTGGGGTCACCAGTTTGTTCATACCATTATTCAAGAAAAAGGATGCGCGGTTTTTCACTTTATTTACAATGACAAATTGTTCAGAATGAATAATTAATGAATATTGCAAGGTCCCAATAGTACACGAAAATGCAGACTGCAGGTTTTTATAAACTCGACAACCACATTCATTTTGTTGTATAATATAGAATTTGTACTGTATCATTCATCTTGCCCTCTCAAGAGGGTCTCCTCTTAGCATCCACGTCGCGGGGAGGGAACACCCATAGTTGGGTGGCGGGCCCTTTGTTGACCGAGAAAAACGTAGATGGGGAATGCCCGGCCCTTCCTCGAGTGACAAATCAGAGTGTTACAGGCTAACAAAGACCCCCAAGATCCGCTCTAGGCTAACCAGAGAAAGTAAGGGGAAATATAGAAAAAAGCAAATGAAAAATAAAAACTTGTACCATCTTTACACTAATAAACGTGTAAAGCTTTCACACAAATAGTAGTAATAGTAAAGTATAAAACAGAGAAAGCTCTCCTTCCTCCCCAGCAACTGTTGACAGAAACTAATTGTGAAAAGATTTATAGAAAGTAGGAAAAAGTACAATGAAAAGAATAGCTTCAGAGTTCATTCACACTATACGTACACTTATCTAATTACGCATTACAGGGCAGTGGACACCTAGGTCGTTCCTGGACGGGAAAACTTTAGAGGCATAATTACTACTTGTATAAAGTTTTTCCTGGAAGACTAAAAACTTTATATAAACAATAATAATTACGTTAATATATTTTATCATCATCATCAATATCCTTAACACAGAAATAAAATGAAATGGGTAGACTCATTTTCTATATGCGAATGATGTACTGATTGGTAAAAGTGAGGAAGGGTTGTAGAGGTTCATTGAAGTGTATGTTTTTTAAAAGGCGATTATCAAGTTTGAATGCAGAAGAGAGAATTCAGTAGATTATATAGTACAAGGACGAGTATATGGGGCTGCGAGAATAGGGCAAGATAGAGAAAAGTTGTTTGTGAATGTTGCACGAGGTATGCATGAAGGGAGGCGTTTGTCACCTTTGTTGTATAGGAATGAAACTCTGGTACTGGATATATGCAAGATGGCAAGGAGGAGAGCGGTTGAAATGGATAGTTTGAGAATTTTGAGATGTATAAGAGTAAAAAAAGATCGAGAGAGAGAAACAAAGGCGAGGCGAAGATGTGGTGTGATCAAATCCTCGGAAAAACGAGGAGAGAAGTAGAGAAGTGGAGGGACGGATGAAGAGCGTATGGCGAAATAAAAGTTCAAGAGAATGGCAGAGGAAGCGTATGAGAGGAAAATGTAAAAGGTGAATTGGTGGTGTAAAAAAATTTTCGTAACGTGGTATGGCGTTGGAAGAGAGAGAGAGACAGAAGGATGTATGGAGAAGGTAGGTTTAACAACCCGCGGGAGAAGCCACTGTCTCCTTGTATGAAGGTAAAAGCTGAATATATATATATATATATATATATATATATATATATATATAGGTGGCGGGCGGATGCAGCGTGGTTCTTGCGGTGATCAGAGAGAACATGAGGGAGCCCGCCCTAGTATCAGGAAACAAGGGTTAGGGCAATATAAAGCAAGTTTGCGTAGGAAAGTGTCGTCTTTGGGCATTTCATTCAATGTTTTGTTTATTAAATTGAAAGGTTTTTTGTTGTGTGTGTGTGTGTGTGTGTGTCACCATTTGACAGAAATTTATCTACTGTCGTTTGCTCTTGTAATTAGCGTGTCAAATTTGTTTTTACATTTAGTACAAAGTACATTAGGAAGATTACCCTTTCGTACACTTCCACACCATTTGTTTCTTTGTTCAACTAATCTTAAGACATAAGTAAGACTTTGCTTTTCCAGTCTTCTGTCGGATGTACGCTTTTTTTTTTATTGAATACCTTTCATCGTAGACATTTAACATGAGAAAAAAAGGTTAAAAACTGGCACAACATTCAGGCCAACTAACGCGGCTCATTGCGCTAATTCTTGAATTAATGCTACTGTACTACTACCAGCATCATCGGGAGTCAAAACCCTCGACCTCTGTCTTCACTTCGATTACAGGAAAACTGTTCCTACAGAGCTATAGGTGCTGACGAGCATTTATTATTGCGAAGTTCTTCGTACTTCGTATTTCAATCAAAGCCTTCATTAAAAAATTAATTTATTACTGCTTAAATTATTTAATTAACAATTATTCGAAATAAACATTAAAGGCTTTTTTCCGTGTATCCTCCTATCAATGTTTACGAGTAAGATCAAAAGAGAAATTATCAGAAATATTAGTAGTAACTATAGATTAATTAACGTTTTACTTTAAATTAATTGATATATAATCAATAAAAGCGTCATTTTATAAAAGGAGCGTTAATTCTGGTCGCTTTATTTATAAAAAGGTAAAAATACCCGTTTGATAACGGTGTATCGATAATTTTCAAACGATTAGTATTTGTATCTCCCGCAAAAAGACCTTGTTTCCTTTGATCTATGCAGTGAATGAAAGCGGGCAATAACCTCAAAACGGATTCACTTACGAGGCTGCTACACTACATGCCTACCACCTTAATTTTATTAGTCTTAACACTTACCGTCAGGAGTACATTTTCCGTACAAGGCTTCATTTACGTATCCTCTATTATGGTTCTTGCGAGAACTTCCTCAAGAAGAGAGAGAGAGAGAGAGAGATGAGAGAAGAGAGAGAGAGAGAGAGAGAGAGAGAGAGAGAGAGAGAGAGAGAGAGAGAGAGAGAGAGAGACGCACTGATTTTGCTTTTCATTTTGATTAAATGTGTGAAACATCACATAACTGCTTATCAGTAGAGCGCTTCGTTTGTGTCGTTCAGCCAACTCTCACTAATAATTAGAAAGAAAATTCTAATTAAATTCAGAGCATCTACCAACGAGGGATTACATACATATATGTTTATACAGCAAGGAATTACAACGATATCACTAAATTATGCAGATTGAGAGAGCAGATTAAAATTAAATAGCATGTATAAAGGATATATATATTATATATATGTGTATATATATATACTGGGTAGAGAGAAGCCTGTACCGAATGGGAAATATGCTGAAACTCTAAACCAGATTGAAAAAACAAATATTTACAAAACCATATTAAAAAACTTTCAAAATATGCCCCCACTCGGTTCAAAGCGCGTTCATGTAATGTAATGCAACATAATCCCTCTGGGTAGAGACTCTTCGGACGCCTTATAAAATTCGGACAAGGATGCATTCCATGGGAAGCGAAGTTTAAAAGATTAATGATAGATTACACTTGTCAGAGGTCCTACACACATTTTGTTGACGGGCATTTCAGCGACACTTAAAACCCAACTGAACCTAATCTAACAACTACACTTAATTTCCAAAAACACTTGCCAAAAATGTTACGTCAACGGAATGTCAATAATCGGCAATCAAAAACATTTAAGCTCAAGTTTTCGACAATACACTGTCGTTATCGTCCTTAGATAAAAAGAACGAAAAATAATTAAAATACGGATTTAAAATGACAATAAACGATAACTGCGAATATAAATTATGTGACGCTACCCATTAGCCAAAAAGCACACCAGTTCAAAAGCTAAATCCATCTGTAATGTAATTTATGTAATCTATAATTAAGTAATGAACCGAATCCTGTCATTTTGCTTGAAAAGCTTCAATTTTTTTTAACGTCATATTCAAATAAGAAATATATTAACGACATATCAGGTATCTAAATTTGATAGGGAAAAAAAAGTAATTTCTCCTTTCATATACATTTTAGAATGATGCAAGTTTTTGGGCTACGTCGTAGCCAATGTCGTAACACTGCTTCCCGTTGATCAGCAAAGTTAAGTTACATTGGGTCTGGGTAGTAGTTGGATGGGAGACTGTCCTCCACGTCCAGATTATGTAGCGACCCGTGGTTCGGATCCCACGTAAAACCTGTAGGTCCCCTTCGTCATATGACCTTAGATGTTACGAAGTTAGACAACCCCAACCAATCATTATTATGCGAATTCTTTCTTCGCGTGAATGAAGTGGATTTTTTTCTTTTTAATTTTAAATTTCAAACGACTTCACCAATTAAAATTATAAATTAAATGTTAAAAACAAAATAATGTTAAACTTTGGTATTAAATGATCGAGGGAATAAAGCTGGGTACTTGTAGGTTATCTCCACCCCACCAATTTTGACAGAACATTTTCGTTAAAATTAACGAAAATATCACAACTTAACCTAATCAATTAATTATCAGGGCGTACAGTTGATCTATTATTAATTATAACATTGTTGTTTCTGGAATAGTATTTACTATTTACTAATAGATCAACTGTACGCCCTTGATAATTGGTTAGGTTAAGTCGTGATATTTTCGTTAGTTTTTAACGAAAATATTCTGTCAAAATTGGTAGGGGGGGGGGGAGATAACCTACAAGCAGAGCTGGGCATTTGCGGCATATTTTGCGGTACTGCGGTACTTGCGGTACCACCGCACTACCACCCCGGGCCCCCATAACGCAGTACCGCAAAGGATCGCTGAAAGTACCGCAGTACCGCTACCGCATTCAAATTTCCGCGTACCGGTTTGGTAGTTTGGTAGTACCGCAGTACCGCAAAATATGCCGCAAGTGCCCAGCTCTGCCTACAAGTACCTAAAGTTGCAATTAATATTCTATTTACTAAATGCAATCGCAAGCTTTCGGTCTTAATCCGGTGAAGACCATAGGTGTAGATCAAAAACTAGTGCTCTAATAAATTCATTTTTAGTTATGACTTCACTCCCCTTAATTCAGCTTCTCCTAATTGACACTATTCGTATAAATAATGGCATTGTCTGGACAACAAAGCAAAGTGACAATGATATCTGTAAAGCTTAAAGAATTTAGTTGGTCAGTAAAAATTAAGGTAAATAAATAGATAAGAATTTAGTTGGCTTTCTTACTATAAGGCTAAAGAAAACTTGCCATTTTATACATTAAGATAGTGAAAAGATAATAGTTAATTTCGTTTAATCCGAAAGAGGAAAATGGTTTAATAACGCGAGATCTTTCGGCTGACATGATGACATACTAAATTTTTCGTTCTTATATGTGTATGGTTGGGACGCTTTACAATTATTCTTAATCTTACAATGAGATGGCTTGAAATCTTCATATCAGACCGGGTACTGACAAGATCTCTTATGTTGATCATTCCTTACAAATACATAGTTTTCATATATATATATATATTATATATAATATATATATATATAATATATACACGGTGAACCAAAAGTAGGTGGACAGTAGGTTGAATACGGTTTGTGTTATATTTTTATAACTATGGTGTTCATTATAACTATGGTGTTTGTGTTTTATTATATTAAATATTATAACTAAATTTATTTTAAATTTTATTTTGTATTATAGTATACAAAAAATTAATATGTATTCTCAAATAAACGTTATCATTTACTGTCCACCTACATTTGGTCACCCTATATATATATATATATATATATATATATATATATATATATATATATATATATACATATATATATATATATATATATATATATATATATATATATATATATAGGATGGTGGCGAGGTCTGTCTGTTCTATGTTCGTTTATACACGCTTAAACGAATAGGGTAATCTGCACCGAATTTAGTATATACATTAAGGAAGAACCAATGAAGGTTTCAGTAACACCTCCTCCCCCCCTCTCTAGGTTATTGCGGGAGCTTTTGCTGCGCAAGACGTAGCAGGTATTCTTATATATATATACTGTCGTCAGTTTCAATTGGCAATATTGAACTAGAGGAAACTTTAAAGACTTACAAATATAAGTGGAAAAATTCCAAATATAAATATACGAGTAGGCGAATTCAATTACTGGGGGAAAAAATGTTCTATTTACAAATGTTTTGTACGAAAGCGATATTAAATTTTTGGTACTTGTGGGTTATCTGTCGCCACTTTTTAATATTTTTTTTATTTATTTATTTTTATATATTAAGAGAAGAGGATTTTATACTGTACGGCATTGACGATTGGTTAGGTTAAGTCGTGCTAGTTTGGTTAAATACCGTTTTATTTAACCAAACTAGCACGACTTAACCTAACCAATCGTCAATGCCGTGCGTACAGTATAAAGAATCTCTCTTAATATATAAAAATAAATAAATAAAAAAAATATTAAAAAGTTTTTTATTTAACCAAACTAGCACGACTTAATCTAACCAATCGTTAATGCCGTACAGTATAAAGAATCCTCTTCTCTTAATATATAAAAATAACTAAATAAAAAAAATATTAAAAAGTTTTTTATTTAACCAAACTAGCACGACTTAACCTAACCAATCGTCAATGCCGTACAGTATAAAGAATCCTCTTCTCTTAATATATAAAAATAAATAAATAAAAAAATATTAAAAAGTGGCGACAGATAACCCACAAGTACCAAATTTTTTTTTAAATTATCAGATCAAATCAAAGCTACGAACATTATCCAAAATAGTATTAACAGTTATTGAAAATATAAAAACGGAAAATTTGAGTAACCCTTATTGGGGTCAACGTAAATTGGTTAAAATTAATACCAGTGGTAAACATTAAATAAAGCCGAATAGTTACAGAAATGCTAAAGGTTTTCAAAAATTAACTCCCTTTTTATTAAGATTAAATTAAATTTTTTAATTAATAATGTCAAATTAAGATCTTAATAAAATGGTTGATTAATAAAGAAAATGATAATATAATGTTTGTTTAATAAAGAATATAATAATGTTTAATAATAAATGTAATTACGATAAATTAGTAATGTCTAAATTAAGAATTAAATGTCCGTTTATAAATTAATAATGTTCAAATAATTAAAACAGTTGGCAACACTGACTACCAAGCGGGAGCTGGGTAAGGATGCTTTCTTCAGTCAACCGGGCGGCGTCCCTGTGTAGGATGTAATTGTGTGAAACTAAAATAGGATTTCGGATCTCTCCGACTAAAATGTTTACGTAAACTTATCCCTCGCATTCCCTCGTTTAACTAAAATCATTTTCAGCTAAATATAGTAGTAAAAAGTGTAAATCCAAGTATATTTAACCCTCCCCTCACCCATGCATTGGTTTGAAATGATAAAGATTCACTCTGCTACCTACCACGCGTTGTAAACTATTGTGAAAACGAGTAGAGAGAGAGTAGAGAGAAATGCAATAAAGAGCAGAAAGTAAAGTAAATAATGAAGTATAGTTAATTGCTATTCCTTTCAATTATACAGTACTGAAAACTGATTAAGGAATTAAGTTCCATTTATTCAGTTAGATAACTTCTCTAATGGTAATTTAGGACTCTCTGTTCGTCTACAAACTATTAACAATAATTAAACCAATGTAGAAATCTTCAAAAAAAAAGTAAATATAGTACTCACGCAGTTATCCGTGATTCAGTCAACCGTGACCCTAGTTAACCGTGATTTGCTAATCGTGACCACTGTGCACTTATCCGTGATCATTGACAGTTAACCATGATTTGGTTCGGTGTTTACATCCTCGGCTTGCCTTCCGTCATCTCATCACAACGCGCCTCAGTCAGTGTTTCTAGGCACAATGCTAACAAAGTTAATCTTCAGGAGAGGATGATCTTAAAGTCTTGCGGTGAGCACAAATTACTTAATTGTATATATATATTGTAACAGAATAATATAGTCTGTGGTGGCACGCGAGATAGAAGACCAGTGATGGCGGGCAGCAGAGGCTGCACCACTCATCCACCAGTGGGATATAACGAGTTAACCGTAAAATCGGATTATCCGTGATCATGGACCACGCTCAAACACGGATGAGTGAGCGAGTACTGTATGTAGTTTCGTGGCCACTCGTGATCCCTAACTGGACGAAAGTTGGTGATATGGGAAATTACTAATTAATACTGAACGATCACTAAACCTAGTGTACGCCTAAACCCAGGCATAAGATTCACCTTGACTGGCTCGACATATGGGATCACCTGAAGATCCGTCACCCCAGCCTTTTTCATTTAGCTTTATAAGGCTAGCTAACGAAAATATCACGACTTAACCTAACCAATCGTCAAGGGCGTACAGTTGACCTAACGATTGGTTAGGTTAGGTCGTGATATTTTCGTTAGTTAGCCTTATAAAGCTAACTAAAAAAGGCTGGGGTGACGGATCTTCAGGTGATCCGATATATGTAATGGTTGGAGTTTCAGACTCTAAAAAATCTGATGGCCACGAAACTACATATTACCATTAGCGTATATAGGGGGGAACCATGGGGCCATGGCCCTACCCTTTGTACATCAAAATAAAAATACGGCCTGATGTATAAAATTCAGTTGCCTAAAGTATCTTCGGTACTTTCCTGTTATCCCGGACCCCTGACTTTTTGCCAGATTCGGACGCCACTTGTCAGATTTAAAAAAAAATTTGGCAATGAAATTTGCCAATGTTAAGTAACTAACCTAACCCAACCCCTGGTTAGGTTAGATTAGGTTTGGTTAGTTACTTAACATTTAAAACAAATTGGCAATGAAATTTGGCGTACGAATCTGACAAAGTCTGGGGTCCGGGATAATAGGAAAGTACCATATCTTCAGAGTTACTTAAGGTCTACAATGTCTGAAGAAAGATTAAACCGTTTTATTATTCGTTCACAAAGATATTAAATACTGACAAAGTTATTATGAAATTGGAAGTGTAATCGACTGTTTGATTTCACATACTGTAATAGGTTATGCATAGTATAGCCGATTTTGTGAAAACAGTCTCTTATTTGTATTTCGGTTAAATGCGATTTGGGTTAAGTTCTTTTTTTCAACTAATACCAAACTAGTTTTAGATCTTTTTGAAGGATCTAATGACTGTCAGTGTAATTTGAGTAATATATGAATAAGCAAGACGTATTGATCTCTTCTCTTTCATGTGTATATTATTCAGGGATATCTACTATACACAAACAGTTGCAGATGCTAATTCAGCGATTATATTACTATATTGCTCAAATTCCATGCAGCTGTTTAAACTTTCTATACAGAGCAAGAATCGCATGTCCATTATAGACAAGTTTATATTATATACATAAAATAAAAATTTTCAAAATTGCAAATAGCTAATGGCAAAATATAGACCTCCCTCATTGGTTAGACCTACATATATACGCCACTGCATATTAGCCCAGATTCGCCCCTTCAATAGAAGGTAAAATTAATGTCCTTTAATTCGTGGAAATTAAATTAAAAAAAAGTAAATTATTCAAAGCTAAATTATCGCCTTTTCCCCCAACATTTTCAGTTAGGGAGTCAACGAAATCTTCACCTCTTTCACTGAATACATTTCAATACAGTGAACGCCTTATTACATTAACGTCAGTTAAATTAAACCAAGTTAACACTGCTTAGGTATCTGTGAAAAATAAGTCCATTCTAGCTTACTTACACTTATTGCACAGACATATAAGTAACTACAATCTTTAACGGAATTCGTCAGTCTCTAGTTAATTCCAGTACTGAAAATAAAATTATGTTTATGTCTATACTTCACGACTTGCTATAATCTTACACTTCAATGATTAGAAAAACCTTGAAACTAAAGAAAGAACCAAAATACTTCTTCCAAAGAAATTACCAGAAAGAATTGAGATTACAGCAAGTCTCCCAACGATGAACTCGAGAGAGTAGTAGAGCAACAAAAATTTTGATCTTTAAGAGTCCAAGTTTAATTTATTACTCCCTTGTATATATTCGTTTAGGCACGCAGAACTTATAAGTTGTTTATTATAGAAACCCACAACCAACTAAAACTTTGTAACAACGTTACACAATCTTTAGTTTACATTCGGCTAATAATGTATAATAATAATAATAATAATATATATAATATATATATATATATATATATATATATATATATATATACATTCAACTGCAAAGAACACGCAGTATAAATAACGTAAAGAACGACGCTTGTATAGGAGATATTCCGCGCAAGACGAGAGAGAGAGAACGAAACAAATGAAAAAATGAGGTAACCACCGGGAATCGAACCGGGATCTTCCGATTGCCGGTCAGATGCGATACCATTACACCATGGGCCTCACTCTTCCAAATGCCGTAATTCTTCTACATACTCGCAGAAACCAATGCCCCAAGGGGGCACCTCCCGCATGCCGTAACATTATATACATTCAACTGCAAAGAACACGCAGTATAAATAACGTAAAGAACGACGCTTGTATAGGAGATATTCCGCCAAGACGAGAGAGAGAGAACGAAACAAATGAAAAAATGAGGTAACCACCCGGGAATCGAACCCGGGATCTCCCGATTGCCGGTCAGATGCGATACCATTACACCATGGGCCTCACTCTTCCAAATGCCGTAATTCTTCTACATATCGCAGAAACCAATGCCCAAGGGGGCACCTCCCGCATGCCGTAACATTATATACATTCAACTGCAAAGAACACGCAGTATAAATAACGTAAAGAACGACGCTTGTATAGGAGATATTCCGCGCAAGACGAGAGAGAGAGAACGAAACAAATGAAAAAATGAGGTAACCACCCGGGAATCGAACCCGGGATCTTCCGATTGCCGGTCAGATGCGATACCATTACACCATGGGCCTCACTCTTCCAAATGCCGTAATTCTTCTACATACTCTACGCAACAGGGACCGGCAAAAATCAGCTATGAAATATCGCGGAACGACAATTGGGAAGTACTTCACTCAAGGTCTATACCTCACCACATCATACATCTCTAATAGCTTTATACAGCATAGGCGGATCTAGGGGAGAGGGCGTCGACGACGTCTGGAGCCCCCCGCCTCAATTTCTTGCAAGTGCCCTATTTGAATGATGCGTATGCCGCTGAAAACAAATTTTGTTTTTGTAAATAAATCATGGTTATTTTATTCAAATTCTATTTTGAGTCTTTATCCGTATACATACATTGTACTTCCAAATTTGTAGTTGTGATGGTTTTCATAGCTCATAGGTGCCCTTAGTACTGGTGTAGCCATATCACTATTTTTATCTTCATCTTATCCTGAGAGTTCTTTCAATTGGCAACACATTTGCAATGTTTGAAAATTTTCTGTGATAAATGTTGTACCCAAATTAGATTTTATTTTGTATAATTTGAATGAGATTGATCTAATAAAACAATACAATTGATTCTACACTCATCATTGGTGGTCTGTTTTAAGAAACATTTTTTAGTACTGTACCCTTTTTTCTTGACCCCCCCCCCCTTTACTGAAATGCCTAGATCCGCCCTTGTACAGTAATACTTCAGTAAAAAAAAAAATTGACGATAATGTGAACAGCATTAGTCAAGGAATACATTTTAATAAGTTGTTTATTCGCTCATAACTGTATAATAACACGAAAAATAAAGAGCCTTTACAATATGGTATTGCTCCGCGGAATGGTGGTAGTTTTCCTTCCGCGGACCGGCAGTGTACTGATCTAGACAGTGTTGTAATCTTTCGAAATTGGTGAAAAGGTCTTCAAGTTCCAGGGAGGTTATGGCGTTCATGTCATATTTAATGCTTTGTTTAAGGTCATATAGAGTTTTAGGTTTATTTTCATACACACTACTGTAGTTTCAATTCGTCAACAAAGTACAAATTTAATAGTGTAGAGCAGGGGTCGGCAACCATAGGCACGCGTGCCAGAGTTGGCACGCGAGGTGGTTGTCTAAGGCACGCCAAGTGATTCCCCAAAAATTGCAATTTAAAATAAAATTTGAAATTATAAAATTATATTAAATTATTATATTGAATATTATTATATATTATATACTGTATATTATTATATATTGAAATTAAAAAATTATAACGGACAGTATCAAACTGTCCTTATATCTTTTTATATACTATCTTTTAATTTAAAAAAATACTGATAACCATATCAGTTTATTTGATTTATTTGAGCATTGAGATGGCAATGTAAAAATGTCTGTGTATAATTTTGGTTAAAATACAAATCAAAAGCACTTTGATTTGTTTGTTGGGATTAAAATAGAGCGGACTGTTTAACAAAATATGCGTATGTAAATTATAGTTGGCACGCAGGGCCGTAAAAATGTTGGCATTAATTGTAAACTGGCACATTACGTTCAAAAGGTTGTCGACCCCTGGTATAGAGCAATCTACCTAACAGGGCCACAGCGTACAATCCATCTTTCCTGGAAACATTGTTAACAACATAATAAAGTGGGGGTCCCACTGGAAAATAAGTTATCCAAAAGGTTTCGATTCACACGGATCAACTGATTGTGAATTTGAACATACATTCAACAACATACAATAAGACCGGAGAGAAAATTCAAGTGCACTATTCTATGTAACATTTGACTCAAATACATTAGGTCATAAATACTATTTGTTGAGCCATTCTTTAAATGAATACATACAGTAATTTGGGTTGTACCTCAACAAAGATTGATTTCTGATCGGTGAAAATTATTTCATTGGGAGTGTAAATATATCTGTAGACTCAACTACGAGAGTAAATGTATCAAAGAATTAACAGTTGAGTCAAATATTCTCGCAAACGAAATAATATAATCAAAATATTCACTTGGGTAGCTTAGTGGTTTAGACGCTAGACTGCTGATCTGGTAGTCATGGGATCGAGGCCAGGCTAGGAATTCGGGCGGAAGCGAAACTAAGGTAACCAGCAATCAAATTTAAGCTACACAAAAGATTGTAAAAATTTGAACTGTAAGTAAATGTTAACTCTCAATACCGGTATATTTTATTTTAATCTTTTAATACCGACCGTTGCCTTATGGCAACATGAGCTTGAAAATCGATTTTAAACCTTACGATCTGAATATTGAAGGTTATTTTGGCTTGAGCAGGAAAAAAAATTATAAAAATAAAAATTACCCATAATATTAATACGCATTTCTTTATTTACGCATACGATATTGTATTTCACAATTAAACAATATACAAGCGAGAAATCACCCAAGTCAAGTATTTCACTCACTAAACCAAACAAATTCGCGCGGTCTATAAACACTTTAAAAAAGAAAAAAAAAATTGATGCTATTACTGGAACATTATCATCACCATTAATTAAACGTAAGAAAGAGGATGGTCGACGCCGACGATGCTTCGACACCTTCAATTATTTTTTACTATTCCTTTTCATTGTTTAAAGTCACTTTTCCGACGCGTTATTTCCATTCTCTTTTATTCTGTTGTCAAATCACTACCACCATTGTCCGTTACATCTTGAGAGAGAATGGGGTTTTGCAATAAACGTGTTCGGTCAATAGTCTTCTCCTCTTTTTTCTGTAGTAATTATATATATATATATATATATATATATATATATATATAATATCTATATACAATCATCGATGCATTCATAGTTAGGTGGAAGTGTGGAGATTTAACTATCCTTTTACATTGCGCGCCATTCTGCCATACGCCCATTTCACGGTACGAGCGGCTCGCAGCAGCATTGACAAACAAATAGAGGGTTTAAAGTACTGATGAAGCCTTCGTACGTGGTTCATCACCACTGAAAGCGACGATGCTCCCTGTTAGTCTAGTCCAAAGAACACCAATAACCATATTCAATTTATTGCAATTTTTGTGAGTTTGTATTGCAGACACCCCCAGTATATATTAGTTCTGGTACATGATTCTTCAGGAGCAAGATGCACCGCAAGTTTATGTTTCTTCCCTAAGGCAGCAAAAATTTACTTGTATTAATCACAGTCACAATCGTATTATCTCAGGCTTGCTCTACACAAACTAAATGAAAAAAACCAAATATCCGCAATCGCAAACTGTATTTAGTTTAGAATAATATACTGTGTGTGTGTGTGTGTATATATATATATATATATATATATAATATATATATTATTGTGTAAAAATCAGAGCCCATCCAACACTTGATCATACAATTAGCAATATGAATTCAGTAAAGTAATTTTACTGATTATAAATCATTGTTTGTTGAAATAAGATCCAAAATATGTGTATATCCTTGAAGGAACGTCTCCACAAATAGAATTGTGTTTCAACTTATCTCAGTCAAAGTTTAGGAAAGCGTATTCGAATCCTCGATTGGGTTTTATGATGTTCAGTAAATGCTGAAGTTCGCAATCACGCATTTTTTTAGAAACGTCCACCAATATTCTCTGGAAAAACTATAGAAGCAAACATTTAAATAATGATAAAAGTCAATAATTTACTCTGGGAAATAGTAGGTCCAATTATCTTGCTTTTGAATTTTGGTAATCCATTTTTCTACCTCTGTATCAGATGGACTAATTTTGGCACTGACTACCCGCTGGATGGGGCCTAATGGAAAGTTGTGAGAACATCTTCTACATATGAAATATGGCTCCAGAGCGCACTATTTCTCATGAGCTAAAGCGTACTGTAATGCTATACAAAAATTGTTACAGTCAATGGGAACTCTGCGAAAGTCTGCTATTATATACAGGGTGTTCAAAAAGAAACGCAACCCGATACAGAAAGGAAAGGGTTAGGTTACAATGATATATGCCTTCTCGAATGGGTTCTCTCTCTCTCTCTCTCTGTAGTGGTTAGCATCGCTGACTACGAATTCACCGACCCCGGGATCGATTCATGGCGAAAGCAGGCTGGGCGCAGCTTATCCAGCTGTTCATCCTTCTATAAAAATATGTTGGTAGATAAATGGGCACCCTGGGTGGCTCGTGGTTCGGATTCCACGTTAAGCTGTAAGTCTAAGGTGAAGCAACAAGCTTGACCTTCATCACAATGAACATTTCGGGCGGAAGCCTAACTAAGATTTACCAAGGTGTGTATATATAGTATATATAATTTGGAAAGCGACAATTTGTGCCTTCGACATGCAATCGACAGCACTCTTGTTTGTGAGTATCGAACAATAACAAACAACAAACAAAAATGTGTAAAGATGAAAAAGGATGAAAGAATAGGGTTTTTTTTTTTCAGCCTTTCCATCTCGTTCTCTTCCTTTTTACATCAAAATATTGGGCACTTTTTCTTCATTCATTTATTTAATGCCATTAACAGTTAATAAGTAACTCAATTTCTTCATAAAATAAAAAAAAAAAACAACTATCTCTCTCTCTCTGGGAGGTTCCTGTTATTAAACAAGTTTATTTTTCTTTCAACTATCCTAGCAGTAGTAGAAAACTGGACAGAAAAGTAGAAGGCTCTCTCCCCACCCTCCGCTCCCTCCCTGCCAGAGGCAGGTACGGAAAAAGGTTGAAGAAAATACCTTGACCTAGAAAAGTAGCCAAGGAAGTTTTACAGGAAAGTGGAGAATATATAAATAGCTCTTCTCCACTTTCCTGTAAAATTTCCTTGGCTACTTTTCCAGGGTCAAGGTATTTTCTTCAACCTTTTTCCGTACCTGCCTCTGGCAGGGAGGGGCGGAGGGTGGGAGAGAGAGCCTTCTACTTTTCTATCCAGTTTTCTACTACCGTTAGGATAGTTGAAAAAAAAAAAAAAAATTGTTTAATAACAGGAACCTCCCAGAGTGGACCGGAAGGTCTTTGAGGCTTCCTCTTGCCCTTGTAACTCTCTCTCTCTCTCTCTCTCTCTCTTGTTTTTCATTCATAAGAATTTGCTGTTGAGAGTTTTAATGTCCGTGTTGTATTTTAATGTATTTTTCTAAACACAATTGAAAAGCGTTTCATAATTTTGAAATTGCAAGCAGTTTTTTTTGTTTTTTTCATAGTAATTTTCATAATAATTTCATAGTAATCATAATTTCATAAGTAGAAAATTGATATTAAAATAATATTTAAATATTAAATTATATTAATTTGCACATTTACTCATGGTTTCTCGATTTGGTGGATAGGTGTCATTAGGGCATGGTTCTGATTAATCAGTTAATCATTGTTTCTAATTTAATCATTAATTAATCAAAAAATAATTTTTCCCCTCATAATTTCACTATCATTTTACCTCAAATTTTGTAATGTATCATTTGAATTTGGCACCTTTTTGCGTGTATAAACTGTCTAATCCGCCCGTGCCTGATTTCTTGAACTAAAGCAAACTAAATGTTTGAGTAAAATGTTTTCTTCGGTCTTATCTCACGTAACAGAGACAATAAAGCTCTTTCTTTATCTTTTCAGAAGTATTTAATTTTTAATAATTTTTAACCAGTTAATCATTGATTAATTAGAAAATTTCATCATTCATCACTTTTTCCTAAAAATGATTAATTAACCATGCCCTAGGTGTCATGCGTGAGTCAGTGAGTCGAACATCCCCAGTTATTCCAAAGGCGTCGACTAATCTGGAACGAATCTCCAACATTTATGGTCTAACCTTTTGTTGCATACAACATCCAGTTTACCGAGTTTATTTTCATTAACGCCAGAAGATTTTATTCAGTCTTAGGCGAAACCTCTACAGTATATAAGAAAGGATTAAGGAAACTCATGAATGTAAGGAGAAATTAGGAATCTTGCTCATTGATTTTTATTAAAGGTGACTAACCTATAAGAATATTATGAAGCACCTTCAAACACGTCACCAATCCACTTCCACGCACCATCACACTCCATTTTACTTTTTCAGCAAATCACATTTTATTACTTCCACTTGTTATCTACCACCACACACCCTATTCCAGTTACATCCACACTCTTTACTTCACTTACACGACTACAATCCATTTTTCTTTCAGGACAAACTTTATTCCACTTATCTACAAACCTGTCCTTCTAACAACACATTAACTTCATAATATATACAAAACTGCCCTTCTAACAACATATTAACTTCACAATATATACAAAACTGTACAAACACTCTACCGACAATGCGGATATCCCTTAAAAGTGGGATAAAGGAACAGCCGTAGAAAGGAATCCTTTCGGCTTTCCAGGAATGGATTAGAAGGTTTCAAAAGTTAAATCCTTTGAAGTTCCAATGTCTTTACACGAATCACTTCAACTTCCAACAGAAACTTTTCATTTAACTCAACTTATTCTCTGGAAACTAATTTTCAACAATAAATTTTATTTTCGTCACTCCACATCCAAAATGGCGTTTTTTTTTTTTACATCTTTTTAATAATTTTATTTATGAAACTTTCTTTGCAAAGCGTCGAGCGAATCGGAAATGAATCTCCATTGATGATGTATCAATAAAATCGACACTGAGCGCCTCGGTAGTGTAGTGGTTAATGTCGCTGACTACGAATTCATCGGCCCCGGAATCGAGACCCGGTGACGGCAGCCGGCGGGCAGCAAAACGCAGCTGTTCATCCTTCCACACAATAAAGAAAATGGTTGGTAGATAAATGGCTACCCTGGGTGGCCTAGTGGTTAAGACGCTGGGCTGCTGGTGGGACGTGGTTCGGATTCCACGTTAAACTGTAGGTCTAAGGTGGAGTGAAAAGCTTGACCTTCGTCAGAATGAACAATTCGAGCGGAAGTTAACCAAAGGTAACTGAGTTAGTTTTTAATCCTTTTTTATGCGCAGGGCGGAATCCAAATAAGTGATGGGGGCTGTTTACACCTCTTTCGCAATATCTACGGTCATTGACGGAGGAGACCTATAGTTTTACTTCGCTGATCGACGAGACACGGCGTTACGGCACTCGGCACTAGCCAATACGTAACCCCAATACAAAATTACATATAACTGCAAACGAACAATAATTTATTATGATGTATACATATATAATGATGCCATAATTCAAAATATTGTGTATATATATAATTTTAAAATATTGAATTGATACACTCTTTTTCCTGGTTTAAAAAAAATCATGGAAAATAATTTCTGTTAAGAATAAAAGGTTGAATTTCTATACCTGCCATTATGAATGGTTGATATTCATTTTGTAAATAAGCATTGAATGAGTGTGATGTATAGGGTGTCCATAAATTATTATCCTGATTAAAGCATGCTATAACTTTTAAATAAACACTCTTATTCAAACACAGTTTTAATCATAAGTAGATAAACATACAAAGTTTTGATACATAGTTAATGAACTTAATAAGCTTCCACATGTGCACCCCTAGTGGCACGTAAAATGTCTAAACGGTATTCACACTCACGCCACACATTTTCCAACATTTGTGGGTTAACTGTTGCAATTGCATCCGTAATGCGTTCTCGCAATGTCCTGATATCTGCAACAACTGTTGCATAAACCGAATCTTTAACATGACCCCAAAGAAAGAAATCCAGCGGGGTAATGTCTGGTGATCTTGGGGGGGCCATGGGATTGGCCCGTTCCTACCAATCCATCGATTTGGAAATGTTGCGTCGAGAGTTTCACGAACAACATGCGCCCAATGAGGGGGTGCCCCATCTTGTTAGAAGATGACAGTTGGCTGCCTGTCCTGCAGCTGGGGGATGGCGTAATTGGTGTGAAAGCCGTTTGAATGTTTTCCACTGTCCCATCGGAAACTGATGGTCTACCACTGCTCTTTCCCTTTTCCACGTTTCCAAGAATTTTTTCATCCACGACTTAATTAACTTCACATCAGGTGGATTCTTTCCATACTTTGTTCTGAACCTTCGCTGAACACTGACAGGAGATTTTGTTTCTGCAAGCCACACAACACATTGTGCCTTCTCTGTCACAGACGCCATCTTAACTGAACAGCTACTACAGCGCTCCTAGCGGCAAATGCGGTAGACGAACACACCAGCACAGAAACTCTATGCGTGTACAAGATCACCTGTAAAAAGAAAATGGATGTAAGATTCGTCATTAAAACATGAGAGCATACTGTTTTCAGGGTAAACATTTATGGACACCCTGTATATTTCAGATTCATATATTTTTAAAATAAGACCTACTTAAATTTTTTTTATGAGGAAGGAGGAAGCCAAGGGGGTCCGCAAAACGCCAAACTCAAGGTCTCCGAGGTGCCACGGTGCCATTTTATTTATTTATTTTTTTAGAAATTTTGAAAAGATTGTGTAGTGTGTAAAATGCATGTATGTGTTGTCTTCTTTTTTCTTTTTGTTTTTTCCCTTCTACTCCAGATGGAGGGAGTTTTTACTTCCGGGGTTAAACCTTAACCCTAAGGAATTTTTAGGTACAGCCTAGTACTAGGCGTAAGATAGAGGTGCTGTATCGTAATATCTCCCCTACAACTTCTCCAGATGTCACACTTATGGGCAGTTGGTTCAGGAACTCTACTGTGGATTTCTTTACTGCCCCTGTCGCCCCCACCACTATTGGGATGATCTCAGGTTCCACATTCCACATTCTCCTTATTTCGTGTTTGAGTCTCTGGTATTTTAAGACCTTTTCCCTTTCATAGTTCGCCACATTCCAGTCCGCCGGGACTCCTACTTCCACCAAGAGGCATTTGTTTCCCTTCTTCTCTCTCACAACTATGTCTGGTCTGCATCCTGATACCCTGATGTCAGTTGGTATCTCGTGATCATATAGGAGCAGCAGTTTGTCATTGTTTCCACTACGGTACCTGGGGCTGTCTCCTTTGTTTGTTCTGTCATTGAGAGTTTCACTTGGCTTTCTGGTGTTTCGGCCAGTTTGTTTTTTTTTGGCTTGTTTCTTTCCTCTGCCTGCTGTCCCTTTGCTCGTTCTTAGTTCTTTTAGGGTGTCAGCAGTTATTACCAGTTGTTCCTGTACAACCCACATTGCCTTTTCTTTTGTTTTCTGTGCCTCATCATATGTTGGTAGTGTGGCTCTTTGTTTCCTCTCATGGTCAGTTCTTCTTTCTGCGATTGTCTTTAGGATATGATGCTTTTGCCTGATCACTTTTTTCCGGTCTACTGTATGGTCTGTGTACCGTTTCTGGAACCTGTATACCATGTAGTCATTCTCATCGAACTCCTTCCTTTCAATTGCCCATTTTAGGAATTCGCTCTTGTTCTCTTTTTCTGGGATCATCTGCCCTATATACCGGCTTTCTAACAGGTACAGATTTCTCTCCAGCGTCCATGTCCATCGCTCATGGTGTTCTCATTTCCCTTTTGGACATATTCTTCTACCTCTCTTTTGATCTTTTTCATTTCATCCTCTGTGATCTCTGATTTCCCTAGTCTGATGATTGCACTGATGCTGTGGAACCGACAGTCTGGTTTTTTTTCTAACTTCTCCCTATCTAATACTCCTCTCTTTGTTAGCATTTCTCTGCACCTTTTGCTGGTTCCATTTTTTGGGAACTGCTCACTTGTGGCATAGGTGGTACACCACAGTATTTCTCGTTTTTCCTCCACTGACCATTGTGTCCTGGTACCCCCTCTGGGGTTGTAGGTGAAGTTACAGTAGTCCGTTTCTTTTTGTTGTTGGGTGAGATGGGGGCTTCCTGGGGTAGCCCTGGCATGTCACTTTGTGGAGGTTGCCCCACATTTTGTGTAACCCGTCCATACTGAGGGGCAGTAGTGTGGACTTGGCCCTTTTTTCCAGGGCTGGTATTGCTCGGAAGGTTAAGACCATTCCCCTGTTTGCCGATCTCCTGATAACGGTCACATGGTACTCGGCTTTTGACACCTGTGCGACCGGGCGAAGTGGCTTTGGCTGATTCACCATTATCTCTATTCACGCCGTTGGCTTTCCTTCTTAGGTTGTAGTTCATTGTGTTTCTTTTTCCGCTGTCCACGGCCTATTATGCTTGTATTCGAGGCTTCCCTGCTGATTTCCCAGTAGGGTGCTCCCCACATCCGCAACCCGGGGACGCGTCTGGTAGGCTGGAATAGGCCCTTGTGAAGAATAGAGGGAGAAGTGTGTGTTTGAGAGGATGCTAGACCACTCACAGGGTAGATCAGACACGGAAAAAGATCAGCTAAGGAGGACAGTAACAGGAGAAATGGGAGTTCCAACACTCCCTGTCTCCTGCCTAACGTCCCCTCCCCCGGGAGTACTTCCCTGGTCGATTGGTGCCTACAATCACCTCCTTCAGAGGAATATTGAAATAACGGGTAAACTGAGAGTACTGTTGCAGGAGAATTTAAAACCTTCTCAATGACGTAATTTGTATGTTAAGTCAGTTAAGATTTAAAGAAAAACTCCAACTTTATTATTCAACCTCTGTGTTCTTAAAATCCTCTAATTAGGCTAAGAGTATATAATATGTCGGTACAATCCTGTTATCTCTCCACCAAATTTGTTGTAGTAATGTTATATGCTATAGCGCAGTGGTGGCGAACCTATGGCACGCGTGCCCATTTGGGCACGCGATAAAATTTGCCTAGCACGCCTAAGCAAAATGCAATAACGTTGCAATAAGGAGTATAAAATAACAGACTTAATGTTTAGAATTTGGTGTAATATATATAAACTTTGGTGGGCACGCGAATTTTTTTTTTATGGTTTACATGGTTCTTTTGGCACGTGACTGTAAAAAGGTTCGCTACCCGTGCTATAGCGCATGTAAAAGGATATAATCATTAGATAAAAGTTGCTTAAAATTAATCGAAACCTACGGGAAAATTACTGAATGCCCGGTTAGGTTAATTGAATGCCCGGTTAGGTCAACTGTACGCCCTTGACGATTGGTTCGGTTAAGTCGTGATATTTTCGTAAAAACTAACCAATCGTCAAAGGTGTACAGTTGACCTAACCGGGTATTCAATAATTTTCCCGTAGGTTTCGATTAATTTTAAGCAATTATTACCTAATAATTATATCCTGTTATATGCGCTATAGCATATTAGCGCTATAGAAAATTTGGTGGGGAGATAACAGGATAGTACCAATATGTCTTCTATACTTGTATTTTTAATATAATGTATAGTATTATATAGGCCTGTGCGATTAATAAAAAATGTCGATTCGGGTCGATTCAGTAAAAGAATCGAAACCCGACCCGACTTAGAGCTAAAAAATTTCGATTCTTCGAAACTGGCACTACTCCAAAACCATGGAATGTCGAAACCGTAGAATAACAATTGAAAAAATAAATATATATATATATATACGGGTGTCCCATAAGTCCGGCATCATAGGAGAAATTCACATTTTTCTATTTCTACAAACCATAATTCATATTTTTCTCTTTCTACAGGCCATAATGTCTGTGAGCAAGGAAGAACGAATCCAGATAATTCTATTCATAGGAAATCGGAGTCAAAGAGAGGCCATTGCTGAATTTAACAGACTGCATCCAGACCGCGAGCCAATAACACAGAGTTGTGTTAGCAGACTTGCTGCAAAGTTTAAGAAAACAGGATCCATAGAAGATAAACCACGCAGTGGACCTTCAAGGAGGTCCACTGACGATGATACAGCGACTGCTATCCTGGCTCATTTTAACAGAAGTCCCAAATAAGTCTCTTCGGCGATTGACCGCCGAGACAGGAGTGTCGAAAAGTAGCATCCATCGCATTCTTCAGGCTCACAAATGGCATCCATATAAACTTCAGATCCTACAGAAATTAAGCGAAGATGATCCTGACCGGCGGATGGAATTTTGTGAATGGGCTACGGTACAATATGCTTGGGATGCCAATTTCCCGTCCACCATTCTGTTCAATGACGAGGCTGTTTTTTATGGAAATGGTGAGGTAAATCGACAGAACACCCGCTACTGGTCTCAAAACAACCTTCACTGGTATACCTCTTCAAAGGAACAAGGTGCATCTCGGGTGATGGTATGGTGTGGCATTTGGAAGGATCGCATCCTAGGCCCCCTCTTTTTCGATGAACATGTCACTGGAGGCACCTACCTACGTATGCTCAAGGAAGAAGCATTTCCCAGTGTCTTGAACGAAGAAGGAAATTTCCTAACATGGTTCCAGCAAGACGGCGCTCCTGCACATTACAGCACCCAAGTAAGGGAATACCTGTACCAACAATTCCCTGGTCATTGGATAGGACGTCGAGGGCCTGTGGAATGGGCAGCTAGAAGCTCGGATCTCACGCCATTAGATTTTTATCTCGGGGGCCACTTGAAAGCGCTGGCATACGCAGAGAAAATTAGGAGTGTTGAACATTTGCGGCAGCGCATTATTGGGGCATGTAACACCATTACTCCTGACATCATTCACCGTGTGTTTGCTGACTGGGTATCACGTCTGAATTTGTGTATTGAAAACAATGGTGGACATATTGAGCACATTCTGTAAATAAAAGCTTTTGTTTTGCCTTTTTTTATTATTTTTCCTATGATGCCGGACTTATGGGACACCCTGTACTATTATATTATTATATATATCATAATATAATAATATAATAACGTTATAAAATAGTTGGATATTTGAGAGATTACGCTTTTATAAAGATCTGAGTGCGCTCAATGCGCATGGTCAGCTTTTGATTTTGTGCTGTCACAGAATTACGTGCGCGCGCCTTGCGGTGTGACAAGTTTGGACCAGTTCTTTGGGTTCAGTTGTTTATTACGCTTTTCAGTATGTTGTTGCTGGTGCATGTATGTTGTTCTGTTGTTGCTGGTGCATGTAAATTGTAAAGTAGAGGTGAGTGCAGTGCACAGTCGAATCGAATCGAATCGAGAATCGGAAACAAGTGGCCGAATCGAATCGAAAATCGAATCGAAATAAAAATATCCGAATCGCACACCCTTAAATTAATATACTCTGTTTATACTTGTTATTACAGATGGGCAGTATCGACGATACTCTCTCTTAGATACAAATTGTATCTTTGATACAAATTTTATCTGTATCTAAGATACATTTCAGGAATCTCAATCCCCGCCGCCGTGACTTTTGAGACAAAAATTACTCATCTTCCAATTAATGGGATTGCCAAATGTATGATAGCTAACGTCAAGGCGTGAACTATTGCGCAATTATTTTCGTGTGAGCCGCAGTGACGTAGACTGGATTACCTGAAATTTCCTTGTGGTCAAAACGCTCCGGATTTCCGCGTACATATTTCACTCTAAATAACTGGAGAAAAGGTACCTCGATCTTCTACCCCCTCGACCGTTATCTATTGTTAATAATTAATTAATTCAGTGGTGTAGCTAAGGGGGACATGGGAGGGCAATTGCCCCTCAAATTCTAGTTTGCCCCGCCTCCCCTCCCGCCCAGAAAAATTGCCGATATCAAACTAAAAATAACTGTAAAAATAAGATACTTTTAAAACTATTTGTAATAATAATATACAGAACTATAAAAGTTTATTTTTATTAAATTTACAATAGTCATACTACAAAGTTAGTATTCCCCTCCCCTCCAAAACGATACATTTTTTTTTGCCTCTCCAAATTTAGAAGTCTAGCAACGCGCCTGAAATTAAAAACTAAAGAATGAGCCCCTGAAAGTGGCGCAGCGCGCGGTTTTTTCTCTATTATAAGTTCTCGGGAGACCATATTTACTTATTTGAATATATGTCATTAAATTTCGGGCAGCCGCAAAGAAATTCATGAAATGAAGAAACTTTTTGTATCATAAAACAGTCTAGTGACTTATTAAATGAAACACTTTACGATATTGTAAGCGCGCAAAACCTGCGAAAGCGCCCGCCAGGCGATTTCAAAAATTAAAGATTAAGTTATCAAACCATTTGTTTCCATACCAAAACTAATTTTAGGCATGCCATTTAAAATATAGTGGTTTAAACGAATTAAAAGTTGTGAGGGGGTCGGGGGGTTGCTTATTATCTCTAATCTTCAAACTTAAACTGATTAGAGAAGTATCTTTTATCGAGAAAAAGTATCTTAGATATGTATCTTGTAGTTCTGTAATTTTGCCCGTTTCTTAAAATGTATCTTGTATCTCTGATACGCAATAAGCTAGTATCTTGTATTTCGTATCTAAGATACATTTTTTTAATGGATCTTGGCCATCTCTGCTTGTTACACATAACTGTCATTTATATTATTCTTTACTCTCAACAACCTCGACTGACGTAAAGATTATTTTTACGCACGCAGGTGACAAGGGCGATAAACAGTTGAAAAAAACAAACAAACAAAATGCGCAATAGATTTTCCTTACCGGACAGAATACATAAATCTTGTTGTGATATTACTTCCGAACTATTTTTGCCGCTTTTTATAATTATTATTCCCTTCAGGCCCGATGTTGTCCCGATATTCCAAAAGTATGTCGCACATATCCCATAATTAAAAATGTTAATCCAGAAGTCGCTACAAACTACCGCCCGATGTTTATTTTGATGATTTTGAGAAAATTAGATATATATAGAAAACTAATGAAGTCTCTCCCGAAGGAAAACATACTGTCACCTTATCAGTTCGGTTTCAAGGCAAAAAAACTTGTATTAACGATGCTGTTATTGCGTTATAACTGAGGAGTTCAGTAATATAGGGGAATCCATCAATACACTGACGTCATCGAGGAAAACGGGAGGTGAGGTGGGGGGAAAATGGGGGAAGGATTTTGAACAATTTTAATTTCACACACACACACACACACACACACACACACACACACACACACACACATCAAAACATACATAAGTCATATTCGCCAAAAACAACTAGTGTCAAGGGCTTATCAGATCGGGCCTCGCTTAAATATTATAACTTTGATTGGTGATGGAGCTTGAAATTACTCGTAAGGATTTGACTCGTAAGATTATGAATTAAGATTTGTTTATATTTTAACTTACAAATTACCATTTTTCCCAACATTTTTGTGTTTTGAAGCACAGTTGGTGTCGCATACTATCAAATAAATATGTAATATAAACACGATAATATAATTAAGGTGTTTATTAAACATATTCAGGGTCCATGAAACATTGTTTAGAAAAATACAAACACACGAATTGTCCGAAGCCTTAGTGTGTGTGTGTGGGTGTGTGTGTGTGTGTGTTGTATTTCACAAAGAGAGAGAGGAATGGATGGGTAATCGTAGAGAGATTATAATATGGAGACCATGAATATACATAACGACACTGAAAGAGAGACACAGATCGAGAATGCAATTACTGTGTAGAAATGTCATTATACAATGTATATAATTTGAGTTTTATGCACAGGGGGTTGACAAAAGTATATAGACACCTTTTTTTTTGTCCCCCATAGTTTTTCATTTGATAATAAAAGTCAATAAATAATAATAGATTTATTGAATTAATATATTTAGGACCGTGTTGCATTCCCTTTGCATTATGTCAAGCTGACACACACATTCTGATTGATGACGATTGATGACTGATGAACTTTGACCTTTGTTCTTGAAAACAATCATCTTGATGTCAATTTTTGTCAACCCTCTGTATAAGTAAATATTGCCCTGAAATGTACTCTCACTGTTTCATATTTGACAGTTCGCAAGATGTACCAATCAAAATTCTATGTTTCTTAATTGGCAAAATGATATATTCTCTCTGTTGTGACTTTTATACAATAAATTTGAATTTATCTTTGAATTATTAATACTAGCTAAAGTGGGCCCTACGGGCCCATTTAGCTAAACCCGCGGTGCTGGGGCCTTTGGCCTCAGTAATTGGGGTGCCTGATGCCCCCCAATTACTGGCGAGTCAATTATTCGGTCAATAAAAGTATAGAAAAGAACGCAGCCATAAAAATCTTACGCTTCACATCCGAACCCATTGTATCAAGATTTGTGAAGCTTAAGATTTTCATGGCTGCGTTCTTTTCTATAGTTTTACTGACCCAATAATTGACTCGCTCGCAGAGCTGGGCACTTGCGGTTTTTTTGCGGTACTGCGGTACTACCGTGTTGGTCGGTACCGCGGAAAGTACCGCGGGAAATTTGAATGCGGTAGCGGTACTGCTGTACTTTTAGCGATCCTTTGCGGTACTGCGTTATGCGGTACCGGTTTGGTAGTGCGGTAGTAGTACCGCAGTACCGCAAAAAAACGCAAAAAAAACCGCAAGTGCCCAGCTCTGCTCGCTCGTAATTGGGGGGTCGCAGGCATCCCAGTTACTGAGGCAGAAGGCCCCAGCACCGCCCGTAGGGCCCACTTTAGTAGTATATATAATGTCGACATTGTACAAATAGACTTTGTTCCGCTACCCGAAGTTTTTCACGTCCGACATCACTCAACTATTTCCGGATTCTCAGCAATCATACGAGTTAACCGAGTCATCCGAGATGGACCACGTGAAACAATCAGTGACTCCGTGGTATTCAGGGTGGTGTTCAAATGGATAGTGATTGTTCAGCACGCCATTTCACAGTGATTTTTAATATATAATTTACTTTCACACACTATTAAAGTGTAACATGACTTCCAAAAGTGTCAGTGGTCCGGAGGTTGTAAAAAAAGAGAACATTTTATCCCTTTCTGTACAGGAAAAGTTATAATTGAAAAGTTTGGCAATTTAATATATGTACAGTATATATGTTATTGTTATGTTTGTTCAGGAATCACACACACACACACACCACACACACACACACACACATATATATATACTGTTTCTTGACTCAAACACCGTACGACAAATAATTAATTAAATCATTCGTCTGAGTTGACATGAGAAGCACGATTGAAATTTGCATCAGACTGAAGACGAAATAATTCCGAATTTGAAAAGGAAAGTAATTTTTCGTGATTAAAAAGTTACAAAATTGTTCATACACCAAAGAAGTAAAGAATTTAATGGTGTTAATGAATGGCAATGAATTCAACGTATAACTAATTCCCTTCCCTCGAGCGGATCAGACAGATATTACAAAGGAAAAGCATGGACAAATATTCTCTACCAAAGTCCTGATGAAGCCAATTTATGGATCTTGAGAAATTAAAACGTCACGTGAAGCACTTGAAAGGCTAAAGGAAATATATAATATATATATATATATATATATACCGGGTGGCCCAAAAAAAATGGCACCAATTTTGAGAAGTGATATCTCAATAACCATTGCAGCTAGGGACTTAAAAAAACAACCACATGAAAGATATTTCTTTTCTCTTTAAATACTTATTCTATGGCTTGATGGTTATAAGCCCATATAATGCCCAAAATTGGCTTCCAAAAAAAATATACAAAAAGTTGTGCATTTATATTTATTCCTTGATCCTAATTTTAAATGAAATTTTTCTATTCCAGACCCCTCAAGATGGGATTGAGAGAATCTGATAAGAACATTATACAAGCACTACGTGAAGAAAAAGGATATTCATTAAACATAATCCTTTACGAATTTCCAAATAGAAATTGGAAAAAAAGAACTGTGGCACATTTTTTACAAAAACAAAGAAACCGGCAGCAGTCAACGGCGTCTGGGAAGTGGTCGACCAGAAACTATTAGAACGCCAGAAAACATTGAAAAAGTAAATGAAATGGTTTTAAGTCAAGAGGAACAACCGGGAACAAGTAAAAGTGAACGTGAAGTTGCGAAAAAACCGGGATTTCACGTTCATCAGTGAATGAACGTGAAATCCCGGTTTCTTTCGCAACTTCACGCTCACTTTTACTTGTTCCCGGTTGTTCCTCTTGACTTAAAACCATTTCATTACTTTTTCAATGTTTTCTGGCGTTCTAATAGTTTCTGGTCGACCACTTCCCAGACGCCGTTGACTGCTGCCGGTTTCTTTAAGTTTTTGTAAAAAATGTGCCACAGTTCTTTTTTTCCAGTTTCTATTTGGAAATTCGTAAAGGATTCTGTTTAATGAATATCCTTTTTCTTCACGTAGTGCTTGTATAATGTTCTTATCAGATTCTCTCAATCCCATCTTGAGGGTCTGGAATAGAAAAATTTCATTTAAAATTAGGATCAAGGAATAAATATAAATGCGCAACTTTTTTTTAATATTTGTTTTGGAAGCCAATTTCGGGCATTATATGGGCTTATAACCATCAAGCCATAGATTAAGTATTTAAAGAGAAAAGAATTATCTTTCATTTGGTTGTTTTTTTAAGTCCCTAGCTGCAATGGTTATTGAGATATCACTTCTCAAAATTGGTGCCATTTGTTTTGGGCCACCCGATATATATTATATATATATATATATATATATATATAATATATATATATATATATAATGGTGGGGACTGCGGTGGTACTCAATCTTGAATTTTCAGCTTTATTTAAAAGGTTATATCTATTTTAACGATATACAGCGACATTTACACGAAGATTGAAGTGATTGAAGTAGAGAAGGAGGCTTCGTCCTGGCTCTTCCTTGCGACGCGAGGATGAACCAAGTACCATGGTACCATCTCCATTCTTTAATGGTGGTACTTAGAAAAACATGATGACAAAAAGTGGTGCGTCGACTTAAAAGGTTGGGAACCCCTGGTAAAGGGTACTGTGATTTAATCTCTGTTTTCTTATACATAAACCTTCATTGCAACTCTCAGTTAACGCCCAAATAATCTGAGTTATGCTATTCGACACAAAATCTTGATTCATACGCCACACACAAAAACAACAACCACCTAATTATCCGAATAAACAACATATTCTATAGAAAATAAGAAAATCTTTTAATTACTTATTAATCTGAATAAAATCTTAATCATAATTCATAACTAATAAAAATAATAATAATAATAATAATAATAATAATAATTGAAATAAGGTACCGTAAGATGGGGTAACTGGGCCCTACTAATTTTAAGTTAAATTTCGTTATTATTTTTCCATAAATTTTAGGTACCTTTGCATAGGTAGGTACCTACAATTTACGAAATTTACCTTAAACTTAGTAGGGCCCAGTTACCCTTGCAGGTGCCCAATTACCCCATCTTACGGTAAATGTTTAGAATAACTCCAAACTGTTAAATATCCATAAATTCTGCATTCATAGATTCGTTATTTTATCAGAGACGTATTTTTGATAGTCTGAGGTTGCCCAAATGCCCCCAAACTATGTTATGCTTGATTTCAGTTTTACGGCATTTGCGCAACCTCAGACTACCAGAAATGCATTTCTGATATAAAAACGGATACCATGAATGCATAATTTGTGGAAATTAAACCTAATCTAACCTGACCTCCATTATGTAACTTACCTGTTAGTGAGGTGGGTAAAGTTTGTCAACGGAAAGCTTTTTTTTTATTTTTATCGTAATTACAGAAATGGTCACAGGTATTTCCTTTATCATCCTTTTCTGGGTACAACAATTCACTTAACAACATCCCATGATCACAGAAAAATTTAAAGGCTGCATCCTCGTCTACAGAAAATTTCACAACAGCTTCGCAAAACGTATGGAAACAACCTTCGCACACACGACTCGTATTAAACTGTTTATCGCAAGGGGATTTTTTCGGTTTGGCGGACTGCTATCTCCCCACCAAATTTGCTATAGCGCCAATATGTTATCTTCCCACCAAATTTGCTATAGCACCAATATGTAATCTCCCAACCAAATTTGCTATAGCGGCAATATGTTAACTCCCCACCAAATTTGCTATAGCGCCAATATACTATCTCCCCACCAAATTTGCTATAGTGCATATAACAGGATATAATTATTAGGTAAAAGTCGCTTAAAATTAATCGAAACCTACGGAAAAATTATTGAATGCCCGGTTAGGTCAACTGTACGCCCTTGACGATTGATTAGGTTAAGTCGTGATATTTTCGTTAAAACTAACAAAAATGTCACGACTTCACCTAACCAGTCGCCAAGGGCGTACAGTTGACCTAACCGGGCATTCAATAATTTTCCCGTAGGTTTCGATTAATTTTAAGCAACTTTTTACCTAATAATTATTATATCCTGTTATATGCGCTATAGCATATTGGCGCTATAGCAAATTTGGTGGGAAAGATGCAGTCCACCAAAGCGAAAAAATCCCCGTAACGGTTTTCAGCGAGAGAAAAATTTGTTTCTTCTTCTGACGTATTATAATGACGTCACAAAATAACTTCGGAAAATTTCTCAAACTTTGATTAATATTTACCCATCTTATTTGTTATTTGCGCTTATAATGTATTTAATAACATTTTGTTAAAAACCTATGAAGAATCTTGTAGTAACTTTGTTTATCTTTTAAAACAGTTTGGAGTTATTCTAAACATTTAACCTACTGTACATTCGACTTTACGTTAACTCATTAATTAAAGTCTATGCTTAAGGCCAAATTAGGCTTGAATACAAGTTAAATACAAGAATCTCTTTAAAAAGGGACAGTTTTATTAAGATTGTGATTACGGTATTATTATTATTATTATTATTATTATTAGTAGTAGTAGTAGTAGTAGTAGCAAAGCCTACTTACATCTAGTCAGGTCGTGGATGTATAAGATTTTATACAGGTTTGTTAAATAAAAAAAGGCCAGTCAGTCAATGCTTTTAACAAAAGACCACATCCATCAACATTTTGAGCATCACATCCAAATCAAATAGGCCCGACCTTGTGAAGCTGCACTCTAAATCTAAGTGGTTCGTGCAGTGGCGGTCCTAGCTTACATGACGCCCTGGGCGAACCTCACCTTCAGCGCCCCCCCCCCCTGTTCGCCAACACACACACATTCGAATCCCCCCAAAATAAAGGACAGACATAACTCTTTCACAAAATAACTTTTTATTGGACTAATTGTTGGAACTTCAGAACCAAAACAAAGACTCAAATTTCTGAATTTTACAAATCCTTCATCACGTAAATAGAATAACTCACTTAAGAGAATGTAATTATGATACTATGAACAGGAAAAATACAAATTAAATTGCACAACTGCCATAAATAAACTAGAGAATCAAATTTCTAAATTGTACAAATGCTCTATCACATAAATAGAATAAGACACTTAAGAGAGGGTAATTATTATGCTACACTTTGAACAAGAAACAAAATAAATTGCACCACAGCACAACTGCCATCTAAAGCCTGACTCTTCTTACCTTCCTTGATGCAAAGTCATTGATCTTTTATTATTTATTTTATTTTATTTTTTATTTTTATTTATTTCTTTATTTATTTATTCTTATTTTTATTTTTATTTATTTCTTTATTTATTTATTCTTATTTTTATTTTTATTTTTTTTGCAGGCGCTCATGCCGCCCCTCCACAAATGCCGCCCTGTGCGGCTGCCCATATTGCCCATATGAGGAACCGCCACTGGGTTCGTGAACTTAAAGTAAATGTTAAGCTCTACTGTAACTGGTTCAAAAGTTTCTGTTCAAAATCATTTGTATGAAATTCTTTATATGTTATAAAGCGAGGTAGAGTTATATAAGTATATAGGCTTTGGTAGTAGGACTACTACTAGTAGTAGTAGTAGTAGTAACAGTACTGGTAGCAATAATGAAAAAAAAACAACCGTGGACAACTCAATTTGTGACGAGTAAAAACCGTAGATTTTACCATTTGCAAAAACCTCGCCCTTGGCCCTTTCCTTTCGACAGGCGGGCAATACATTTTCAGAACTCCAACAAAGAGAGCAACACAAAATTGCAGACGAAGGATAAGCACAAAATAACAGAGAGTGTTCTTTTAATAGATTCACAGTAATAACTGAATCTACACACGGTATTAAACCAAAAGTTAGCAGCTGACGACGAAGCTTCTAGCGGTGGCTGTATCCTCCAGCGCGGGACACGTCAACGTGTCAACGTCAACGAAATAACGTGGAACGTCAACGCGAAGAAGAAGCGATGTCAAACTGAAGACATGAACGCGCTGGTGGCCAAACTTCCTCAAATCTCCGTACAGCGAGCTGTCTACGGTTGGCCAGACTGGCAGTCGACGGCCTATTGCGTGGCACGGTCAGAGTGCCGATCGGCTCCCGGGGCCGGACCTATTACAGTGTGCTATTTTTTAATTTACGGGGAGCAATGCGTGCCGGACGTGCTCCCCGGACTACTCTTACTCTCCGGCGACATTAAGACTAATCCAGGCCCCACTACAACTTACACATGTCACCATACACAAAGACATATACACAATAGGACCATGAGACACATACAGAAGCATAATATTAACATATTACAGTACAACGTAGATGGCCTCACAAACAAAATCATGCAGCTTAGGGAATTCGTACACAAACAAAATATTCACATAGCACTTATACAAGAAACAAAACTAAAACGAACACACAAAACACCCACCATCCCTGACTTCATGGCGATCTGTCACGATCGTAGTGGGGGTCACGGAGGTGGACTCATCACTTACATACGTAAAAGCATTAGCTACACTGATGCCACCCAAAACATTACAAACACAATCCAAGCAGATAACACGATAGAAATACAGGCAGTTAACATTAAAACACGCGCAAAACACACCACACTCATCAACATTTACATCCCACGAGATAGTTCACCTCAGGTGCCAGCCAATTACAATCCACAGTTACACAATCTGGCCTCTCTCACTAATGTCATCTTAGGAGGAGACTTCAACGCTAAATACACTAGTTGGTACCTGCACAACCAAAACAACACCAGAGGCGCCAACATAGCCACACAACTAACAGCCTCTTCATTCTTAACAACACAGAAGAACATACACACATACCATATCAAGCAGGATACTGAAACCCCTCCCCAGACATAACGTTCTGTTCCCCCTCACTAGCAACACATACACACTGGAGAACAGAAAAACAACTGTCATCAGATCACCTGCCCATCATCATTACAACACGTTCTACACTCTGCCCCAACAACCTTAGCCACACTTACAGAAATTACAAGAAAGCTGATTGGGAACAGTTCAAAACAGACTGAGGAACAATTCACCACATTAAACAGCACACTCATCATGAACATCAATACAACACTCAAGACATTCAATCAGATCATGAATAATGCAAATAAATACATACCCAAGGGCAACCCAAATTACACTACAGAAACAGCCCACTTCATAAGGCAACGTAACAACCTCAAACATAACACACAAACACCACACGCAGAAGCCATAAAACAGCAGATACCACAGCTCAACACAGAAATAAACAACAAGCTTAAAGAAAAACAAACAGAAACATTAAGGGAATTCATAACAACACTAAACCACTCTACAGATACAGCCAGGCTATACAAGACTATAAACAACATTACCCCCCTGCACTCAAACAACACTAATAGAACACCTGCACACAGAAACAAAAATACTGAAAGTTAGGGAACATTTAGACATGAGGGGAACACAATTCATGGCAGCAGCGACAACTAACCCACAACACCCTTGCCACTACATGTACAATCACGCACCGACACCTCGCACCATTAAGGTAACACCAGAGAGACATTATAACCAAATACTCCATTCCATACCACGCCCCACAGACATCACACAGTACAGAAAACACATACACACACACCTAACCCACAAAGCACTGACACGACTCGGTCCGAATGCGGTCCTAGGTGCGAAGCCGCCACCCATTAACAGGTCAGAGATCAGCCTGAGCAGATCGGATCGAGTTAACTTAGCACGATTCCGATGTGGACATCACCCCAACTTACTAACATATAAACACAGACTAGATAACTCCATAGACGACACCTGCCACCTGTGCCAGGACACACCACAAACAATTGAACACATTATGACAGACTGTACCGCTCTAGCACAACAACGAACACAACACAACATCACTAGTGCGCTGAACCTCTGGTCCACTCCGAAGAGGGCGATCGGTTACCTGCGTGCCGCCGGCTTGCTCGATCAGGGTGGGCTGATCGGCTAAACAACAACAACAACAACAACATTACCCCCTCTAACAGCGGCATTTACACCTCACACGCGGCTATCTGTCGCAGCCAAAATAATATCCCAATCTATATACACAACAAGCTAACATTCTAGTTAATAACTACGGAAAGATAAGTCACTTAAACAGAGACAACAACCAGAAACACGCAGACAGACAAACAGCCAGACACAAGAAAACCTACAGACTCGACACTACCATTACACCCTTCAATACAGACCAGACCACCCCCAAGATCATCAAAAACATTAAGAATTCGAAGGCTACTGGACCAGACAACATATCTAACATACACCTTAAACACTTGAGCCCACAGGGAATACTAGCTCTCACAAACATCAGCACATATTCATACCAATATTGTGTTATCCCTGACATATGGAAACAAGGTAAAATTATTACACTACTCAAACCAAACAAAAATCCAACAGAACCAGCTTCCTATAGACCCATTACTTTACTATGCACACCTTCCAAAGTAACAGAAAGACTAATCTTACAAATCACCAACCCACACATACCACTATCGCCTACTCAACATGGATTCAGACCTCACCACTCAACCACGACATTACTCACTAACCTCACGCAGCACATCATGGATGGCATCAACTCCAAACAACCAGCTCAACGTACACTATTAGCAACAATAGACATTAGTAAAGCATTTGATGTTATCCCACGCTTCCCTCTCATAAACAAAATACTCAACACAAACATGTACAATAACTCCAAAAGGTGGCTGAGCAACTATCTTTCAGGAAGATACTCACAACTTTACAAGTCACATTTAATGGCAAGTCATCCAAAAACAAGCTTTTTCCGAACGGGGTCCCTCAAGGCTCTGTTCTCTCACTAATACTGTTCAACTTAAGCATACATGACATTCCAACACCCATAGATAACAAGCTTACCTTATCATCATATGCAGATGACATCACTCTAACATCCACCCATAACAACATCGACACCGCTACAAATAACCTACAAACATACATAAACAGTATACAAGACTGGCTCACACACAATGGTCTCAAAGTAGCGCCGACAAAATCAACTATCACCTTGTTTACAAGCAACACAAAAGAACACCAGATAATTCCACAGCTTACACTAAACAACACCAACATTCCACACATTCACAGGACCAAAATACTTGGGGTCACATACAACACATCATTATCTTTTGCAAACCACATTCAGGACATTAAAAACAAATGTACGTCAAGACTTAACACGCTTAGGGTACTAACAGGCACAAACTTTGAACACCAGCAGGAAACAACATCACTCATATACAAACAATATATTCGCTCAGTTATGGACTATGCTAGCCCATGCTGGGCACCCATTATCTCAAACACACACATAAACACGTTGCAGACAATACAAAACAACGCATTTCGTATCATTACAGGATGTACTCAAGCAACACCAATAGAACACCTGCTCACAGAAAAAAAAATATTGAAAATTAGGGAACATTTAAACATGAGGGGAACAGAATTCATGGCAGCAGCGACAACTAACCCACAACAACCTTGCAACTACATGTACAATCATGCACCGACACCTCGCACCATTAAGGTAACACCAGAGAGACATTATAACCAAATACTCCATTCCATACCACGCCACACAGACACCACACAGTACAGAAAACACATACACACACACACACACCTAACCCACAAAGCACTGACACGACTCGGTCCGAATGCAGTCCTAGGTGCGAAGCCGCCACCCATTGACGAGTCAGAGACCAGCCTGAGCATATCGGATCGAGTTAACTTAACACGATTCCGATGTGGACATCACCACCAACTTACAGACATATAAACACAGATTAGACAACTCCACGGACGACACCTGCCACCTGTGCCAGGACACACCACAAACAATTGAACACATTATGACAGACTGTACCGCTCTAGCTCAACAAAGAACACAACACATCACTAGTGCGCTAAACCTCTGGTCCACTCCGGAGAGGGCGATCGGTTACCTGCGTGCCGCCGGCTTGCTCGATCAGGGTGGGCTGATCGGCTAACCAATAACAACAACAACAACAACAACATAAAATAAAATACAGAATGTAAAAAACAGAAGTAATTTTTGAAACCAGAAAATGTATTTATCATATTTTATCTTTCTTAACTGTAAGCATCCCGTAATTAAGAAGTTTTAATTGTCGCAAATCTCGTAAAAGAAAAAGTTTTGGAACTTTTCTCTGCAAATATTTATTTACGGTCGTATAAAAATACATTAAACAAAATTCTGAATGAAAATGCAGAAGTTTCAAATGAGAGTTCGTCCTAAGTTTTTCTTATACTTTATAATTACAAATTCTCCAGTTACGTTTTTCTTATTTAAATTTAACTTGTAGTCTTTCAGAAATATTTTTTTTAATACAGGGTGATGCATAAATGTGTTTCATAAATCGCAGGGTGTATTTTTGAGATAAAATTAAAGAATGAAAGACCATATAAACATAGGTTGAGAAACCCGTAGGTTTCGAGCTATAGCACAGCACGCGACAGAAAAATGAAACTCCTAAAATTTTCTTACATTTTATGCAAATACACAGTGTGATACATTTGCTTCATTAAAGTAAATGTTCGAAATTCATTCCTACTTCTTGAATGCATGCCTCAGCACGTCGCAAAATAGGATAGAGGAGGATAGACGAGTTCGAAACAATTGCGAAACGATCCGCAATACTCCAGGAATTTTCGAGTGTGTCAGACAATCACTGGATATACTATATACTGTATATATATAATATATATATATATATATATATATATATATATACAACACGCATATATATATATTATATATATATATATATATATATATATATATATATATACACACACACAGACATGATCCACACAGACCGTGCATGGAACAAGGAACTTTTCTGAGAAAATTAAATCCACTGTAGTCCGAATAATTATATATATATTATATTATATATATATATATTATATATATATATATATATATATATTATATATATATATATATATATATAAAATTTAACCCTTATGCCTTAAGCTGTACGTAATGGACGTTATTAGAAGTACAATCGACGAGAGTTAGGCCAGAAGGCAAATTCACTGCTGCAAAAGTGTCAGTAACTGATCTACCTGAAATGAAAGTGGTATAAATACATTTGCTCTGGGGCGGGGGTGGGGGGCGCCTGTATTAAAAAATTAAAGGTGACGATAGGACCCACCTTCAGTTTAGACTTGTAGGCTCTGTATGTATGGCATTTAGATTGGGCCTTATAAACTATAGCTAAACTAATAAGCTGTTGCCAGTCTTGACGGGTAGAAGCTTCGTGACGACATATATTTTTTCTAGAAAATTGTCCCACGGAGCAATTTCTTAAAAATTTGAAAGATGAACACGGACATATGCGAGTTATTATGGCATTAGAGAAGATTGTATTTTCATTTCTTGACACCGATTACCGTTCTCTTGTGAAATTTCGATAACCTGATGGCTAACAGTTTAATTTTCTCGTCTGCACCTAATCCTCAAAATGGAATGATTGCATGCCATACTTGTCAGACATTCATCAGTGACGCATCAAACGAGAGACAATATATATTATTATCGCTTGTACCTGCGGTTGTTTATTGAAAATATATAATTATAATTTCTAAATATATATTTAAAATATATTAAATTAATATTTATGATAACTGCGTAAGAATAATATACACAAAAATTATTGTCTAATGATTGACAGATAGAAACGCGGGGGAAGTGGCTTATCCAGATTATCACTGCTATGTTTGCATTATTACCTTGTCCTCATTGACAAAATATATGTACTTATGAGTAGGTGTGGCATATCTTCCAATTTCATTGGGAGTCTACCATTAACAAACCTCGTTTCTCGACTCCTAACGTAGGGTTCATCGGGAGGCATAATTTTTCCGATATTCCCCAATACTAATCATGACAAGTGTTCTGTGCACAATAAGTGTCATCCATACCGACGATGCCACCGCATCAGTTATGATGCGGTGGCAATTGGTTGAAATTTTACTGACGTCCGACTTATCAGTTGACGTTAACTTCTTACAGTATCGTTAATTTAATATTTTTTCCTCGCTAATTCTCGTTTTTATTTCGCCGTAGCTGGCAGGTAAAAATGGGTGCCTAGCTGCCTATCAAAACTACTAAATAAATATTTAAAAATGCAAACTGATCTCATCAATTTTTTTATTTAAAGGCATATAAGTGTAATTTAAATTATATTCAATATTTTTTTTTAAATATACAACATTTTTAGAAGAATGCCTGCCGGGACTTTTCACAGTGAGTTGATAACGCCTACTGCTTCCTCAGTTGCCCTTCAAGGAGTATATACATACACACACACACACATATATATATATATATTGTATATTTAAATATCGCCCGAGGAGTCATCAGTGAAGTCTCGTAATCCTACTTACGGGAAATGAGGATGTTCAGAAGAAAGGTGTAGGAGTGGAAAAGTCAATGGGGAAAGGCCTGGTTTAGCTAATGTGTCATGCGGGGCCGGGTTCAACGTCTCACGCTTTTAAGGACTATATTTAATTATATAAAATTAATTTTTGATGGTGTGTTATTACTTACAATTATTTATTATCATTTTATTGTAATTTTCAGTCAAAATATTAAAATATTAAAATATTAACTCAACAATCATGGGGTCTCCGCAATATTTCTGTGCCCAGAGTCCCACAATACTTTTATTCAGCGCTGATTGGGAATGAAAATAGAAGTCGTACGACCCTGGAAACTTTACAGTTTCTAAAGGACCAAATCACCACAAATGATTTCATTTTACCGCAAAAGAGAAGGTCCGCCGCAAATTATTTTGTGGTGAGACTGAAGTTGAAGGATCCGCAGTGAATTTGCGTTATGGAAAGTGTTAAATAAATTAGTCCCCCGCAATTTACTATTTAATCTACAATTCCTCATAACATATTTACTGAAAAAACAACCACTTACGCCCTAAGTTATGAGTACCAACAACATTCATTCTCCAAAGCGATAACACTGGTCAACACTCATTTTATTGCCAATCATATTAGAGTGATTTTGGGGTAACTTTGTGGTGCTGATTCCGAATATGACATCGGTTTTGCTAGATTGGCTCTAATTTATGAGATAATTGGTACCCCATTGAAACACGTAAAAATGCAAAATATTTAATGTTCAGGCGGAGCCTACTTACAAATCGCATTGAAATTTTCTCAAATCATACAAAAGTAAACACATGAAATACATAATGGCATTTTATTCGGTCTCACCATCTAGAATGTTCCGGTAGTTTCCCATATGCACGCGTTATGGTTACGTTTCCTATTAATTGAGGGTATTCATTATCTCAAGAACTAGAGCCAAATCGGAAAAACTACTTTCATTTTGGAATTCAGCAACCCCAAAATACCCTAAATTCGTACGAATTTCCTTGGCAACGAAACAAACATTTTTTTTTGTTGAGCTGTGTAATTAATCGAGCATAACTCAGTGACATAATTTTTGTGGGTATCATTGGGCACAACTCTGAACAACAAATCTCGAATGGGGAAACTGGAGCTAACTTTACTTACGTACGTCACTACAGGTATAACCCCCTCAAAAAAAAACCTTTTCATGAAAGGTAACGCTGGATCCTTTTGTTTGTAAGCGATGCGAGTGTCTTTGGTTCCAAATTCAAGCGTCGTGCCCACCCCCATGTAGAATGGATAATAATTTTTTTCTTAGATAATATAGGTAGGTATGTATGCGTACATATATTTAATGAATAGGAGTGACAGTAGATTTTGGCACTATATATTAAAGCGTCCTTGTCTCGAGCGAAAATTCATTTTAACCCCATTTCTTTCAGAGAACAGAGAAAAAATGTGGCGCAAGAATAAATTCTGAAACCCAAAGAATGAAACAAAGATTAAAAGCGAAGAAACGTTACCGGAATTTATTGATATTTGTTTCACTTTTAAATTGTTTCAGTTGTTAATGGAAGTCGAAGAGCTTTCCACTCTGAAGCGCTTGACAAATATTGGTTATGAGTAATCGGTTACATTTTATACCACACAAAAACTCCACACTTAAAACTTTATTTTCATTGGTTTACGAATGTTGTTCTCGATTTCTGAAACGTTGAAACTTTTCGGTGAAACTTCGTTTTTATACAAGCTTTTCAAACGTTTAAACAAATAGATGAAATGAAACACGATTGATGTCATTTCCGTGTGTGTGTGTAAACTCTCCTCAGTTATACGAGTTTCATTCCGGCAAAGGACCATCTTTTATGGCGATACACTTTTCGCTTATTGTAGTGTATATAAGTTTTTATAGGTTTAATATCTCCGTATGAGAAATGTTTATTGAGCCTGTAATCTGTAAGTTTTTATAGGTTTCATATCTCCGCATGAGAAATGCTTATTGAGCTCGTAATCTATTAGGTTGGAGGAGGATAAAATTTCCATACAAATGATTACGCTAGAAAGCCATCAAGACGGGTTCACTATAACCGAATACATACATTACAGTTTGGGCGCTTTACTATAATAAAGCTTTTAGGATACATAATAAATAATATGATCCTTAAACTTACAGTTAAGAATGCTAAATGTTCATTCTCTGTACCAAATTTGCCTAATTGCGAGAAAAAGGTACTGTGTCAGATATATCCGCACTTACGTCCAAGGACAGTAAAACGTTTCGAAATACCTTTGTTTATTTCTTTTAGAAGAAGTCTTGTCATGCGTCTACAGAACCCTCTGCTGAGGGTAAATAAACACGACCAAATAACTGCGGAATAAACCAAAGGTTGAATTAATTTGCGCTTTGACAATTCTCGTATCCTCAATTTCTGTTCAAATATCCATTAAATGTAAATTGAAAATAGGATCAATTGATCCAAAGGAAAGGCTAACTATCCGACACAAAGCTTTGCTACAGGTTAGTTAGTTCAACCATTTTACGTCCTTCATCCAAGTGAGGGCATTGAGAGGGATTGTAACGCCATCAAACTCCCCCCAAAAAAGTTCCCTTTGAAAGGAAAATATGGTCGAACCAAATACATCACGTGCAGCTCTCTCGTCACTGCATCCCACCTCCCCATTTCTCAGACTGGCTTGGGACTGTCCATGGCTGGGTTTTTAATAAAAAGTAATGTCATTCTTCCGTCTTACCAGGAAGGTTTCTTCGTAACCTCGTAGTAGTTCCGTGCGTTGGTCTCTCCACTGGAAAGTCAAGCTGGTGGCTCCACTTCTAGGCCTGGCTTGGTAGAGGAGCGAGTTGATCTTTTGCGATCTCCATCGCACATAGCCAGGCACATCTGGCTCATCTAGTACCATCCTGAGCCAGGTGTCTAGTCTTCTTTTGAAGAATTCTACGTTGACACCAGTAATGTTCCTGATCTTCATCGGAAGCTGGTTGAATAGTCTTGACCCCCTAACAACCAAGCTATTTTCCTTTAGAGTTCAGGGTGTCCCTTGTCTAGCCTTTAGTTTGAGAACACTACACATTCTACCTTTCCTATTTTCCACTGTTGTTTGGGTAGTTACTTGGTTCAGCTTGAGTTAGGTACCAGTTTTTCCATTATTTTTCGAGTGTAAATTATGGTGTATCTCGAGGAACCTCTTGAATAGAAGTCGCGAGTGCTACCACCACACTACGACCAGATAAGCTTATACAATCTGGCAGATATTTCGACAACCTAGGAAACGTATAACTCTTTCAGGTCCAGAGGTATTTTGCGTGTTAACCCACCGCACTCGAGGTAATGACAGCAGGGGGGCTTACACGTAAAACACCTCTGGACGCGAAAGCATTATGCGTTTGTTTGGTTCTTGAAATATATAACAGGTTGTGTTAGTTTACCTCATCGTAGTGTCTTGGTAGCGCTCGTGATTTCCACTCAAGAGGTTCTGGGTTCGAATCCTGGTGGGTAATTATATATATATATATATATATATATATATATATATATATATATATATATATATATATATTCGTTGAATTCTTTTTCAAAGTGACGTATTTTCTTGGAATTCCTTAATTTGACAATGTGAACGGTTTTGGGGCAAATATTCCTCGCTCTTGGTAGATTTTGAAGAATTCCTTGTTCTCTTTTCGATATAATATATATATATATATATATATATATATATATATATATATATTATATATAACTTTAAACGTATTCTCATTGTTAGCATTTTAGTTTAACCCATGAGATTCTAAGTTAGAGAGGACACGATCTAGAACTTTTTTTTGTGTGTTAAACGATAAAGATTTGAAGGGCTGCAAAGGAGGTTAAACCTATGATAATTTTAGCTTAGGATGTAATTAGGGAATTTTGTTGATACTTCAGTATTTGTTCGCTTCGAATTTTAAGAGTAATAATTATTAGTTATTTACATATAGAATTAGCAATTTACCAACACTTCATTAGTTATATACATATAAAGATAGTAATTTACCAACACTTTAGGTAAAATAATTGTAAAGAAAAAGGCTTACACAGTTTCATGTCCAATTAAAATTGGAATAAATTTTTTACGAGGTTTCAGGGTACGAGAAACTATTTACAATAAGGCGGTGTATAACGTGTATATAACCAACGAAAGGGGAGTGTGGAGAACGCTCTTGTATAGGATGGATGCGGGGTCTTTTTAAAAACCTCGCTAAAGGGCGTTCCTCGAGGATTGATACTGTAACCAATTTCACAATGAAAATTGAATTTCAGGCATTAGCGGGATGGAGTAAATGAGTATTACTGGTCAGGGTAATAGGGAGAGGTTTCCTTCGGAGTTCAGTAATGTGATGCAGATTTAGCTAATGGGGTTTATTATCTGTTGGTTCAGCAATGTAAATAAGCAATTTCCTGAAATTTGAATTAATTTTAGGCAAAGATTTTTGAGATTAACAGTCTTAAGAGTTTTGTGACAGGATATTGGATAAATTGTACGTGGATTTTTGCACACTATACACTAGGTTATTATGGAAGAATTCGGATTAATTACAGATAAACAATTTTATACATTAGTCTGTAAGGCATAAAATTTAACATTGTTTCATAAAGGTTAATTTAAAGTTAAATTTAAAAGGATTTTTAATAAGGAATATTAATTGAGATAAATTAATTTATTTATTTTATAATTACATTTGTTACAGATTTTATGCAGTAAACTAAAAAAACATGAAATGAACATGATCTATGAATGCTGGCTCCATTTTATGAGACTTTTTTTATATGTGGCTCTGCGTGGCGCGTACATGCATTTAGCCATGAATTCACGTAGTCATGTGACCATGTTACAAGCTTATCTCTTTTGGTAACCCCAAAATGTTACTATTAACATGGGTGCACACATATTTCTACATTACTGTACAGTCTTTACAGCCACACCTACACTTTTCCTCCTAAGTATATATATTGTAATGTATATGGTTGTAAATTGTGACTTGGTCCGCAATTGATATGGACCGTGACTTATTTTTGGTTGGCAAGGTACTGGTATTGATGGATTCCGTAATGAAATTGACTGGATTCTTTGGATCTGATATATTTGCATGTCGGTTATAAATAATATAGAGTGTAACATATTTGTGGATAGTAGTCTATTATGACTTGATCCTCTGGATCCAGAGATTCTATCTTTAGTTTTAAATTGATAATTAATTAGTTTTAAATTGATAATTATTTAGTTTTGTAAAAATTGGTTGTTCCCAATGTATAGGCAGTTTTTACATAGTGGAGCCACCTCGATGGGCCGAAGTGGCCCATAGTGTACCCACTATAAAAATTTCTGATGTTCTTATGTTCTTTGTGGTTCGGAACCCACGTAAAATTGTAGGTCCCCTCCGCCACCACGGAGGACATGCACAATACACAATTACGAACACAGTTAGGTAGACCAGCCATGAGTGGATCCTAGGGTCTTTGTTGGTCTGAAACATTATAACATTATAACATATATATATATATATATATATATATATATATATAATACACACAGACTGTGCATGGAACAAGGAACTCTTCTGGGAAAATTAAATCCACTATAGTCCGAATAAGTAATGGTAAATGACAAACACTATAGTTTTTTCTTTTTCATGATGTTGGCCCAACGTGGGCAACGGGTCACTGGCAAAGAGGCCCCAAAACCCCAAAAATATAGCTTCCCTCACCAGCTATCTGCTGGTGAAGAAAACTATATTTTTGTGGCCTCTTTGCGAGTGACCCGTTGCCCACGTTGGGCCAACATCATGAAAAAGAAAAAGCTATAGTGTTTGTCATTTACCATTACTTATTCGGACTATAATGGATTTAATTTTCCCAGAAGAGTTCCTTGTTCCATGCACGGTCTGTGTGTATCATAAAAAAACCTCAGGGGACCATTCTGAGTTCAATCCCATATATATATATATATATATATATATATATATATATATATATATATATATATAATTTCATTTAAAGGTTTGTCTCCGAGCAACTGATACAATGAGCAAACCAAGGATAATAATACAGGGTTCACATTGTACATTTTCCACTAAATTTTTTTCCGAAGTGACGTATTTTCTCGGAATTCTTTAATTTGACGTGTGAACGTCTTTGGAGCAAATATTCCTCATTCTTGGTGCATTTTAAGGAATTCCTTTTCTCTTTTCGATTGAAGGAACAATGAACAAATTGCGGAACCCATACACAGGAAACATATTGATATAAAAAGTAAGCAAGTCTCGCTACACCAAGATACCATTGGAAAGAAATGGAATTTTTGTTCCATGTTGGAAGTGCGCACGTTTCGGAAAGGACTTTTACCTTTTTCACCAGGACACAGGACAGGAGGGTGCACGAGGTGTCAAAGCATCAGGGTCCGGGTTGGAAGATAGAGAAGGAGGTGATCGGGGATAAAGGGGTAAAGGGTCAAAAGTAGCACCAGGGCTCGTGATTCCTCTCTCTCTCTCTCTCTCTCTCTCTCTCTCTCTCTCTCTCTCTCTCTCTCTCTCTCTACTCATACCTCGACAAAAGGATGGAGTCATCCATTAGAGACCATTGTTTATCCACTGACGTCAGTCACAATCATTCACCCCAATCATTCACCAATCAAATACCAATCAAATACTAAAAATTATCTTATTTACATCCATTTTGCAACAATTATTATTTGAAGAGAAAGGTCTACGTCGTGGCCGATGTCGTAGCACCGCTTCCCGTCGATCAGCGAAGTTAAGCGACAGTGGGTCTGGGTAGTAGTTGGATGGGAGACTGTAGATTATGTAGTGAACCGTGGTTCGACTCTCAGGTAAAATTGCAGGTTCCCTCCATCTTATTGACCTTAGATATTGCGAAGGAGGTTAAACATCCTCATCAACATTAAAAAGAACCCTAAAATTAACGACATTTCTTCACTACATAAACTAATTTCAACAAAATGAAACATCACTTCATAGAAATTTATCAAAATTTAACATGAAATAATTAAAATTGATGAAACACATAAATTTAACTTTGTAGATAACACAAATTTTTATTTCATCAATAAATACTTTAAATATAGGGCCTATATATAAAATAAAATTTTATTTGGGCGCCCGCGCGCATGTGTGTGTGTGTGTGTGTGGTGTTAAAAAAATTACCTGAAAATATAATAAAAAAGCTTTAAATTCATTTATACTTCTTTAAATGGAAAAAAGAGCCGACTGAGGAGAAGGTGCGTGTGGCCGCTCGTTCAAGAGCTGAATTAGAACGCCGCGAGAGAAGCGCAAATGGTCGGCCTTTAAATCCCGTGTGTGTGTGGAAGCCTTTTCTAAGGTGAAGAAGATGATTGGAATGTGGCATCTTTCCTCACAGAAGTTGTATTGAACCGGTTGGTAAAAAGAAGGAAAAGGAGCGAATACTCTTTATCATCAGCGGAGAACAAATCGATTCTCTTTTTTCAGTTTTTCATACGGTTTTCCTTTCATATTTTCTTCCATTCCATTTTTTGCTTTGCGTTCTCCTCTTTTCGATGAAAGTGAAAATGAAAAGGTTTATTGGCAGACCATAGTCCATCTGACAAATATTAATAATACAATGACAGTTCACGTACTAAGGATAGAAATTTATATAATTGATTAGAAATAATACAGTAATGTCGGAGTTAAGTGAAGCTACAGACAGACGTTTTCGTTCCAAGAAGTCCATAGCTTAGAGCAGCGCTGTCCAACTTGCGGCCCGCGGAATGGACGTTTGTCAAATTTAATTTCTGAATTTTCTTCCCTATTTTGTCAGTTCTAGTAGGGAGAACAACATTCAGCGGGTTCCTAAGTCGTATTAACCAACAGTGTATGATTATAGGCAACATCTTGGCCGCGCTTTATAGAAGTTGGACAGCACTGGCTTAGAGGATAAACGGCAGGACTCATGGATAGCTTGGATAATAATCGGGTTGGTTGATTTGTTAGTTCTTTGCATTAGACTGTATTGAGCACGTCTTGTTACCTCCGGGAAGCTCGGGACATTGCGGATAGCAAACATTTGCGAAGCTGAGCATCTCGGGGGTAATTTATGTAAGAGTCTAAAAGACCTATTGTACAGCAAATTTACGGTTCTGTCAAAACCTTTTTTACAATTCACCCAGAGTTGCTGTCCATATATATTACTGCAGAAAGTACGAAAGAGAGTTTCTTTAGCTTCACTTGTACAGAACCGGAAGTTCTTTATAGTCATATTAGCTTCAGCACAAAGGCTTCGAGATTGTTTTCTTATATGTGAGTCATCACTCAAGGAACTGGTGATAGTTTGACTCAAATACTTAAACTTTTGTACTTCCTCAATTACTTCACCTCTCATTTTAAACCTAATATCAGCTGGCTAATTACACCTTTTAGGATGGAATTACATGACCCTAGTTTTTGTAACATTAAAAAGAATATCATGTTTCTGCGAATACACTTGGCAGACTTTTAGTAGCCGATCCAGACCTTTAACAGAGGGACTTATTAACACCATATAATCAGCATAAACTAAGTTATTTATCCTTGTGTTATCCATACAACATCCCACTGTTACCTCATTGAGTGAAGCAATTAATCCGTCAATATACACATTAAACAACGTAGGAGAGAGCAAGGAGCCTTGCCTCACCCAGCAAGAGGAGCCAAAACATTTGGATAGTACATTGCCCCACCTAATGGTAAAAGATTGGTGGGAATACCAAAATTTCAATAAATTTAATATGTACATGGGAACCTTCCTGTCTTTTAGTTTTTTAAATAAAATATTGTGGTTCACTCTATCATATACAGGGCCACCGAGAGGGCGGGAAAGCCGGGTTAAATCCTCGGGACCCGGAAAGAGGAGGGATAAAATCTAAAATATTAATAAAGCAATTGATTAAATAACAGAGAGGAAATATAATTAATGAACATATATTTTCTAGAGATTATCATACTGTATGTTTTGAATAGTGACTTGGACATATAATCAGTTTGCTTGTTCTGTACCCAAAAAACATTCATAATAAAATACTGAGTAAACAGGGGGGCCCATATACCATTCCTTCCCAGGAGCCCGTGGCAGCTCTCGCTGCCACGGGCAGTGTATTTAGATATTATTTCCTTAAGTACATAGATACACAGGTCAGTTAAGTGGGACTTTTTAAAACCAAACTGATTAGATGTCCATAGGTAATCATTTAATCTGAGTAACAAGAGTTTTTCTAATAGTTTCGAGAAGCAGGAAGCGACAGCAACAGGCTTGTAATTATTGCTGGACAGAATGTCTCCATACTATTTTTGACCAGGGGCAAGATATATACCCTCATGAACTCTGCAGGGATATAGCTATGAGCAAGCATGGCTGATAATAGTAATGATATATGCAGACATACCACGTCATTGGCATATTTTAAGTGCTCATTAGGTCATCTCCCCCTGACGCAGAACCAGTATTTAACTCTTTAATTAACCTCTTTACTTCAGGAACTGATATCAAAGTATTTTCCCTTGTCCCTCCCACAGGCGTTTCGCTGCAATCTACCTTAAGATTATCCCTACTCACACTGTTAAGAATGTTTGAGTAGTGGTTTTTCCACAGCTTTGCAATTTCATTATCCCCGAACACCCCATTGATTGTCGGAGAGAGGGCATTTTTGACACCCGTTTGATTCTTAACAAATTTCCAAAAAATTTTATTATCGTTATTTATGTGAGTTTCACAGGCTTTTGATGCTCGAATAGACTCTTCTTTCTGTTTACATCGCCTTATGGCCGCCTTATACTGACCTCTCCTTCTTCACATATTCATGTATACTGGTCCTAATCTGGGTCTACTACAAATTGTAGGCGTCTTTCGATTCCCCCTTCAGGAAATTATTATTGGAGCGAAAGAAGGGCATAACTTCGTTGTCTTAATTCTTTCTACTGAAAATTAATGCATAGTCTCGGTAAAAAGTTCGCCTAGAAGCAAAATTTCTAAAAAAGCCTAAGAAAATGACCACTCATTAATGATGATTTTTTTTTTTAAAATTTTAATATTGTTACCAAAAGTATAAAATAGCCAAAGAAAAAAAAAATAATAATAATAATAATATTATTATTATATTATTATTAATCTTTCAATCTTTATTGGTAAAATAAATATTATAATATTACTATTATTACAATATTACAATAATTTTTAACAGAACATATTTAATTTGGCCCTTAAACTTTTGGCTTTACTGGGCTCTCAGGTTAATTATAAGATAAAATGCATTTCATATATAGGTCGTTACCAATTAGTAATTTTTTAGGGTTTTTAGAATTTTATGTTTCTTGGCCACAGGGCCGGTTTTAGGCGGATGCGAGGGGTGCACCACACCTAGCCCCGCGCTTTGGTGGCAGCGGCAGAGTGATGCCAAACTATCAAGACTGATGTTTTTGTAACTATCGATAACACAATTACTTGTCAAAGCTGCATTCAAACCTAACACAATACGCTTTTATTATTATTATTTTAATATATCAATATATTATTATTATTATTATTAATATTATTTTTAATGTAAATGATTAACTGAGTAGGTAGGTAGTTAATCTAACAATTATTAAACTCCTTTTATAACAATGACTGGGTGGATGAAACCAATCGGTTACTGACCAGAGTTAATCTCCACACTAGTATTTATATACTGTGTGGTAAAGCGTATTCAGTAGTATTCATACAATGACACTACCGATCAACTAACCAACCAGCAAAAAGCTGGAGAAACAAAGAAAAAGGCTGCAGGATATACCGTCATTTGCAGCATGGGACGCTGAGGACTTGAAATGCTAACGGGGAAAACAATTATTGATTCTACAACTAATACAAATCAGCTTTAAAACTTAAAAGCGCGCTGACCTAAATTCAACAAATGGAAGGACTCCTAAATAGAACTAAAACTAATTGAATAAATCGAGACTTATTTAAGAACAACTTATTTGGTAAGTTAACCATTGTATTTCTAAGCTTCAGTTTAGTGATAGCAGTTTAAACTCCGTGGAGTTTAAAACAATCCACCGCTGCTTCGTTATTTTCAAAATATTTAGAAATGGCGCGGTAATACTCAATCTCGCAACCGTCACATTCAAAACCTTCACTAGCTTCAGCCATTGTCCTCAAACTGCGTGAAACAAAGGAAATTCCTATGGCGCACCTCGCAAAAAGTGTCTAATTGGCCCAATCCAGCCATGTGACAATCTGAAAACAAGTGATACGTCCACGAAGCGCATTACCGTACATACAAACACACGTAGCGCTAACATACATACATACATACATACATACATACACACACATACACACATACATACAGACGGAGTCTCCACGTAAAAATTATATATTAAATGAATTTTATAACCGCGCACTAGCACAAAAAATTATTAGTACCATCGTAAAGCGCATGAAAAATAGTGCTAGTGAAACAACCTCTCATTTCTCGTTAGTCCCTGTGTCCAGCCAAATATTAACCAAAGAATTGCATTTTATTTTATGGTATTATGAGAATTTTATCGTTATTTTAATTAGTTATTTTTGTGCATTGATTAGTGATTGATGAAATAGCCAAAATAGACTTGAACTTTCTTATTTTTAATATTAATTTTTTTCCATTGAAACTGAACGGTAATACAAGTAAATACACGTCATTAACAATTAAAAAGAACCCTGCCAAATATTAATAGCAAGCCTCGCATAGTATTTTGGACTCGGCCCCGCAAACCGTGGCCAACATTTTAACGAAACTATACAACACTACGAATGGATTCTGACCAACATTGAAATGATGTTGACTAAACCTAAATTAATTGATTGTATGAAGATGTTACCTAATATATATCGTCTTTTCTTTAAATGTTGCATCATTTATAAGCCAAAGAATCGAGTGGTTCATAAATTATGTCAGACTGCAAATACATGTTGTTGATGATAACTTGGCGTGTGGTAGGCCAGTGATAAATCTCCGATTTGTTAATTTAAAAGTCTTGAGTTCGACTTTCGGGTCAGACTTCAGGTTTAGGGTAGGTGCTTTCTCTGGGTCTTCCCTTGTGGAGAGTAGGGGTTCAGATTAGGGTTGCCAGGTCTCCAAAAATTGAGCTTTGTAAAAATGCCATTAAAAGTAGAATTTGCCTCTTTTCTTACATAGTTTTGGCAAGATAATTATTCTGGTATTATTTATAAGGAAATAAGAAACTAAGCTGGTTATGTATGTATTTTTTCTTGATAACTTAATTGTGTTAAAAATGAAGTTTATATATCGGTTTAGCTACATAAAAGAATAATGATGAGCTTCGTAGGTAAAATCTCCGGATTTGGAAACCATCTGATCTGGCAACCCTAGTTCAGATTCCACGTAAAGCTGTAGGTCCCCTCCGTCACATGACCTTAAATGTTACGAGGGAGGTTAAAGAACCACGAATATTAATATCACATGTTTATGATAACGTTATTATACCTCAGTTAGAAATTGTCTCGGATAATATATATATATATATATATATATATACACACATTTTAACTGCAAACAACAACAACAGTATAATTAACGTAAAGAACGACGCTTGTATAGAAGAACGTTCCGCTCAAGATGAGGAGGGAGAACGAACAAATGATATATATATATATATATATATATATATATATATATATATATATTATATATAAATCTTGGAATTACAACTTTTGTCTAAAGTTTGAAGATCTGAAAATGGCCCCATGTCCACTTAATTTCAGGGGGCTTAAACTAGAAGCTCAAAGGAAATTTTAAATCTCTCTAATGCAGATAAATTCTATGTATTTTTATCGTACGTCATATTGATTGATTACAGTATGATTAAAATCGATTTTGTTCTCTTTACAATGAGACTTTTTCACGTAATATATATATATATATATATATATATATATATATATCCACAGTCTCGTGCCTTCCGGAGGTAACAAGACGTGCTCAATACAGTTTAATGCAAAGAATTCAAAACTCCTCCAACCCAATTATCCAAGCTATTCATCAGTCTTGTCGTATATCATGTAAACCACCTGTTCTCAAAAACTTTTGTCAACCTTTCCCTATCTCGATGAGCCGGACCTGACTCGTGGACTCCCTGAGTCTACGAAGGATATGATGTCTGGAGAAAAGAGCAAAGATTACTCGGATTTCAGACAATGCATTGTTCATCAGTTCTCAGCCTTTCATTTAGCCCTCATTAGAAAATTATCATAAATACTGTGCTCACAATGTATAATTACTGCAGTATTTATTAATGCTAAGCGATCATTTGATTAACTGGTTTTTTTGTGACCCCCCCCAGAGAAATTGCTTTTACACTAGCGTTTCGTGGTATGCAAACGTTTTTGTCCGTAGCTCCATTAAATATAGGTTATTATTTTTCATTACTTGTATTTTTAGTTTTTAGTCTACACTTGGTTTTAGGTTTTATTGTTATTATTTGTAATGTAGATTAATTAGCGTTCTGCCAGTAGAATAATTCAGTCCATTTTCTTATATATGACGCCAGTAAGGTTCCGGTCTGAGTCTGTAATAATAAAACGTCCTTAGAGGCTACTATGGTTGATGATGAATCCGAGCAGAGAGAGAGAGAGAGAGGGAGGGAGGGAGGGAGGGAGAAGGAGAGGGAGAGGGGCGAGCGGGCAGAAGTCCGTGAAGGAGACAATAGCAATGCTGATTTCCTTAACTTTTCAATTAATTATTAACTGTTGCTTAAACAAATTTTGATTAAAGTTAATCATCACAAAACTCTCAAATTCAAGCTTTGTTGTAACTTAACTACACTTCAGTCATTCAGTTTGCTTTTCTTGTCGTTCAGATTTAAGCAAACTTAGAACTAATGAAAATTTAGAACTGAAAAAGTGAAATAAAAAATACTTTTGTAACGAAAATTATTGCCAAATTTTTTTTTTCCAGAAAATTTATAGTTCTTTCAGTATTGACAATTTATGAGAGATTCTTGGGAAACTTTTAAACACTTCAGTGGTGGTGGCAATGAATGGGATTAACCCTTAAACCTTACCCGTGGTACTTGCGTTCCCCAATACTCCGGTATTGCTAGCGTAACTTTTATAATGGGTAGGGATTAAGGGTTAATTACAGAAACTAAATTTAGAGGGTAAATATTAAGTTTCGGGGACATCACATTTTTTGGATCACTGATTGGCCGAAAGTTGGTGACGTAGGAAATAACTAACCAACCTAGAACGACCACCTAACCTAGTGTGACCTAACCCAAGATGTAAGAATCCTTCTGACTGTTCCAAAGTATGATACGAGTGGATCATCGAAATCTGGTGCTCCCGAAACTTGGTATTAGCCATTTAGAGTTACTTCAGTTGTGACAACAGTGGGACTGTACGGAAATCACGTTTGCTTCCAAAAATAACCTAGGAAAAAATATTAGGCCTACCATAGGACAGGGAACAATTGCTGGTGGAATTCGAAGTGAGCCCTTAAAGATTTTTCTGGGAGAAGGTATATATATATATATATATATATATATATATATATATATATATATGTGAATAAATAAACAGTGAATACATTATAACATTAATTATTAGATAAACTTGGTTATAATGCAAAATTAAAACTTGTGTATACCCTTGTTTAAGACGAGGTTATTTAACCGTAGCCTAGGCTTATATTCGTAGGTAACAGATTAAGTATTGCATACTTATCTTGGTCTGTTTCACTAAGCCACAGTTTTAAAGGATAACCGTTATCGGGTCTGGTTTAATAGATTCACATAATAAAAAAATGAACGTTTAGGGGATATAAACATTTGTTAACAGTCTTTAACATTGATTAAACAATCAGTGTGTAGTGTAGCCTAGCGCCTAGACCTAATGATTAAACCTACTGAAACTGGTTTTGTTTAGTGTATTTAACATAAGTTATGTTTAGTTTATTAGGCTTAGTTTTAGTATATTAACCTTGGTTAACCTTAGTTTTGTTTCCGCCCGAATTGTTCATTCTGACGAAGGTCAAGCTTGTTGCTCCACCTTAGACCAACAGCTTAACGTGGAATCCGAACCAGGACCCACCACGGATGGTGGGATGGATTCATCGTCAGCGATGCTAACCACTACACCACCGAGGCGCATTAAGGTAGTAATTATATATACAGTATATGAGAATCGACCAGGGAAGTACTCCCAGTGGGGACGTTAGGCAGGAAACGGCGAGTGCTGGAAACCCGTTTCTCCAGTCATTGTCCTCCTTAGCTGATCTTTTTCCGTGTCTCATCTACTCTGTGAGCAGTCCAGAATGCTCTCAAACGCACCCTTCTCCCTCTATTACTCACTACATATACACCCCTCTTACAAACTACAAAATCTTTTCAAAATTAAAAACGCCAACAAAAGAAACTTGATTTTAGCTCTTCTTCCTCTATGGAGGGAACGGTTTTACGGGCATTCGACCTTGGCCCCTCCTTCCTGCATGAAAAAGATATGTATATACTGTATACATATATATTTATTATTCCCTTTAATGTTTTTTCGTTTGTGATATAGTGGGTGTAAAAAAAAATTATTTCGAGTGTGAAGCTTCCTACTACCTGTTTAATTTCAGTTTTAGGACGAACTTATCTCAAGCAGTTACAGTAGTTTTTAAATTAAATATTAAAGTTTTAAAGTGTAATATATATATATATACACACACGCACACAGTATTACCCCTCTATACCGGAATAATCGGTGAGCGGCCAGTCCGGTATAGAGAATTTTCTGTATATAACGAATCCGGAAATTTTTTTTGATAATAATCTAATGCTAAATAAATGCTATTTTTGTCATTATTTATTATTATTATTACATAATTATAGAATATAGCTTAAAGGCACTTAAAGGACCCATCCTATTAAGTGATAACTGTGAATTTGGTTGCAATTTTACTAAATATTGTATTGAATGGGGCCCGTCAGAGAAATCATGCCACTGGAAACAACCTAATTTCTAAACTTGATCTGGGAATAATATTACTCAAATTGATGACAATAATATTGCTGATTGTGCTCATTTACTCATCAAATAATACCACACTGTTACGTTCGTTTGTAGCATGAAATTGCATTCTAACACAATGGAAAACATTTACAATGGCGGAGGGTTAATGCCGGGTTACCAAAAGATGTCAAGGGAGTGAGGATTTATGTTACCGGACATTTTTTTAATACCGAACTAATTCCGGTATTAAAAAAAATATCGGTCTGCTAAGATAGTCCGGTATTAGGCAAATTCCGGTATAGAGAAGTCCAGTAGAGGGGTAATATTGTGTATATATATATATATATATATATATATATATATTATATATATAATATGGGATTGAATACATATTCCTTTTCTGTCCAACTCTCTAACGCAAGGGTTAATCAGTATTCTGTCTTTCATATACTCAACCGGTCAGCTTTGGGACAATCTTCTTCAATCCATCTTTCCCCCTGTATTTGACCTCCAATCTTTCAAACGCAGAGTGTTCAAGCATCTCGAAAACTTTAGATCTTGATATTAGGGCGTTTTTGCGGGCATTCCCTCTTTGCCCCTCCTTCCTGCATGTACAAAAATATAAAAATATATAAAAGTTTGTTTCCTTCAATAGAAATTTGTTTCGTTTTGTATAATCTCATTTTGTTTTTGGTAGAACAATGGCGTTTAAAATTATTCGGCGATTCTTGGAGTCCTGCCAAAACTTAATAAGAGTGTAACGTGGAAGCTCATATATATATATATATATATATATATATATATATATATATATAAAGAAAGAAAGAAAGAAAATCACAAGGCAAATGACGTGATATTTTAAATAAGCAAAGAACCACAGGGAAAAGGAAAAGGAAACACTAAGTCCAAGCGCTTTCGTGATATATTCACATCTTCAGGGACAAGAAATAGAAATTTCTTTCTTGTCCCTGAAGATGTGAATATATCACGAAAGCGCTCGGACTTAGTGTTTCCTTTTCCTTTTCCCTGTGGTTCTTTGCTTTTATTTATTATTATTATTTATTATTAACCTTCGTTTTGCTTCCACCCGAATTTTTCATTCTGACAAAGGTCAAGTTTGTCACTCCACCTTAGACCTACAGTTTAACGTGGAATCCGAACAATGCCTCACCAGCAGCCCAGCGTCTTAACCACTAGGCCACCCAGGGTACCCATTTATCTACCAACCATTTTTTTTTATTGTGTGGAAGGATGAACAGCTGCGTTTTGCTGCGCGCCGCCTGCCGTCACTGGGCCTCGATACCGGGGCAGATGGATTCGTAGTCAGCGACGCTAACCACTACACCACCGAGTCGCATATATATATATATATATATATATATATATAACCTTGAATTTTAAATGTACTTACTAATTTAATGACTGTAAACGTATCCTAACCAAAGCTTAACCAATTCAAATATCTGACTAGATCCAAGCCTGAAACGTCCATAGCTGAAGAACCTCAGAATTCTAAGATCTACGAATAACCCATCATTTGATGGTGATAATAGTGTTGCAACCAACAATGGGTCCAAGTTGCCCTTAATGCAACTCAACAACTATCACTGAGTTTGAGGCACTATGAGATTGAGAAGCTTGTTAATTACGCTGTCCAGATCTTCAAATTTAGTGAGATGTTGTACGCCGGTGCTACTCAAATTATATCAGTTGTGATATCACTTCAAATTCTGTGGTACTGACACCACCCCGAAACATGGATAGTTTAAGATCTTTGGTGGTAAATTTGAGTCAAAATTTCTAATTTTCAAAATTATATCTTATGTAAACGATTAAATGTTACCAAGTTTTGGTGCCACAGTCCACGTATCTGGACTGGGAAATTCTGATAATTTTCTTATACTGGGAATTCGCTTGGCCAGTGGGAAATTTTAATAATTTTAGGATAGGCTATGTGTATTTCTATAACTATAAATTCTATAATTATAACTATAATTTAATTTCTATAAGTTTAGGACAACCCAAAATTATAAAATTTAATAGCAGCTTAAGCCAATAATTTACTATTGAGTTAAGTCTCCACTCTGTAACCAACTGAATTATAACACTATGCTTAACTAGCTTACCCTAAAATTAAACGATAATGGGACCATGTTTTTTTTTTAAATAGGCCTAACCTGGTAGTATATGTTAACTAGGTAGCTCATTCTCATACCTTAAGGAAATGTCAGAGGATTTAGGCATAGCCTTAGGCCTATAGTTAGGTTCCCTACAAGTAAAAACGGTACCTGAGCCGAAACGGCATTTCCCATGCAATTTTCTCTGTTATTTTACTACATTATGAGAAGGAGATTTTAGACATCAGTCGACCAGGGAAGTACTCCGGGGAGAACGTTAGACAGGAGACAGGGAGTACTAAAACTCCCGTTTCTCCTGTCACTGTCCTCTTTAGCTGAACTTTTTCTGTTTCATCTACCCAGTGAGCAGTCCAGCATGCTCTCAAACACACACTTCTCTCCCTGTTCTTCACTATACTTACTGTACATGCATTTTACACACTACACAATCTTTCCAAAATTTATAAAAAAATAATGGCATCATGAATCTTGGAGACCTTGATTTTGGTTCTCCCCTTCTTATATAGGGGTTGGCATTTTTGAGGGCGTTCGCCCTTAGCCCCTCCTTCCTGCCTAAAAAACTACGCAGTACCCCCAAATTGAGGAGTAATTAGGTAGTTACTCTTAATTTTTGGGGTAACTACGAAGATACCCTCAATTTTGTGAGTGACTACCTAGTTACCCTCAAAACTGAGGGCAAGTCGAGTAATCCCCAACTTGGGGTAACTACGTAGTTACTCTTAATTTTTGGGGTAATTACGTAGTAACCCAGAATTTTGGGTGTAACTACGTTGTTACACTCAATTTTCTGGGTAACTACGTAGTTGCACTCAATTCTGGAGGTAACTACGTAGTTACTCTTACTTTTAGGGGTAACTACATAAGTACCTTCAATTTTTCGGATGATTACGCATTTATTTGCAAAACTGAAGGGTAACTAAGTAGTTTCCCACGATTTTTGGGGTAACTACGTAGTTAACCCCCAAAACTGATTATAACTCGAGTTATCCTTAGTCTTTTGGGTAATTCGAATTATCCCCAAGTTTGGAGATAACTAAGTAGTTACCCTCAATTTTTGGGGTAGCTATTAGTTACTCCCATAATTAGGGATACGAGTAACTTGCGTTACCGTAGGGTTACCATATTTGAACTTTCAAAAAAGAGGACACTCCGGAAAGGTGGGTGTATCTGTATCAGTATCTACCAACTCGCGTTGTATTAATGCGTTATATATACACTGTGTACTACATGTCGTCTACATTGAGTATCTATAAATAAGAACAAGTGTTATGGCCTAAAAAATCAATATTATAATTATTCAAATTTCTGGGAAAAACCGGACGTATGGTAATCCCATTTACCATCAATTTTGGGGCTAATTCGAGTTACCTCCAATTTTGGGCGTAACTACGAGGGACACTCAATATATTTTGCCCCACTTTTTTTTTTTTTTAAAGTTTCCTTGTAAGTTCCAAAAATTTTGTACACAAGTAGTTCATACCTTTTTTACAAGTTTTTATTTTTCCACATGTCTCCATCCTTTTCTACGGCTTTCCTCCACCTCGAAACGAGGGCCTTTATTCCTTGCTGGTGAAAGTCCGCTGGGTTCCGCTGGAGCCACCTCTTAACCTCCTCAACAACCTCCTCGTCACTCTGAAACTTTCTTCCAGTCTGACGATGCCAGATCCGGACTGTATGGAGGGTGGGGTAGCACAGTCAAGCGCATTTTTGTGATGGCCCCTCTTGTTCGCAAACTGTTGTGTGGTCTTGCGTTATCGTGCAAAAGAAGGACGTCTTCCAGTTTTCTCTCCGGACGAACTCGCTTTATACGTCTCTGGAGCAAAGCTGGGCACTTGCGTTTTTTTTTGCGGTACTGCGGTACTACCGCACTACCAAACCGGTACCGCATAACGCAGTACCGCAAAGGATCGCTGAAAGTACAGCCTGTACTTTCAGCGATCCTTTGCGGTACTGCGTTATGCGGTACCGGTTTGGTAGTGCGGTAGTACCGCAGTACCGCAAGTGCCCAGCTTTGCTCTGGAGTCTCTCTAGGATAGTAATATATGCCTCCGAGTTGATTGTTTGTGCTTTCTTCATAATGTCCACCAGAATCACCCCTTTCATGTCCCAGAAGATGGTGGCCATAACATTTCCTGCAGAGGGAGCCATTTTGAACTTTTTCTTGCGTGGGGAGTCTGCGTGATGCCACTCCATGGATTGGCGTTTTGTTTCAGGTTCAGAGTGGTGTACCCAAGTCTCATCCCCAGTTACAATTCGTGAAAGGAAGTCATTCCTTTCTGTCTCTTATCGAACCAACGACTCGGAAGCAATTTCTTTTCTTTTGGCTTTGTGATCTTCAGTCAGTTCGCGAGGAACAAACCGTGAACACTTTTGAGTATCCCAGTTGCTGAATTATCGTATTCACACTTCCTTCACTGATTCCTAGCTCCAGTGATAGCTCCTTGTATGTGACGCGCCGATTTGATCGAATGATGCTGTTAGCACATTGCACAGTGTGAGATGTCACAGCCGATACCGGGCGACCGCTGCGTGGCTCATCGAGGCTGGCTCTCCCTCTCTCCGATGATCTCACGTTTAGACCAGCGTCCAACTGCTTCGATCAGCAACAGCATCTCCGTAAACGTTTTGTAGACGTTTGTGAATATTTCCAACTGGTTCCTTTTCTGCGGTTTAAGAACTCGATAACAGCTCCGTTTACGACGCACATCGCTGCCAGACGCCATTTTCGAAACTGCGTTAACCATCGGTTTTATACAAGGGCGTTTAAAAGCGGTTTTATACAAGGAGAGGAGGTTCAAACTGGAAAAATTCGGTTGTGAAGCGCAGAAAGTTCAAACTTACGGCCCAAAAGACATTTCAGCCCCATGGCCTATTATTTAACTAAGAAAAAAGGGTGGGGCAAAATATATTGAGTACCCCTAGTACATAGTTACCCTCAATTTTGCGCAAAACTACGTATTTGCCTCAATTTTTTTAACATTATTTAAAAAATCAGGGATGGAAAACTGAATCGAACTGGAATCGATAAACTGATAAAACTGATATTATTTTATGAACTGAAATCGAAAAAAAAAAACGAACTGAAAAAAATTCTGACAACTAAAATCGAACTGAAATTGAAAAATAAAAAACTGAAGTCTGAATTCGAATAGATTAAAAATAACGGTTTTGCATTTCAATTTTGAGGAGAATTTGGATTGCAAAAAAATATAAATAACATGAATTATTTTCCTTTTTTTTGCGACTTAACATTTGTATGGATTGAAAATATCCATTTATCCTTTCATTCGATGTGGAACGGCTTTTTTCTCTTTTCAGATTGATTTTAAGTCAAAGAAACAATTTGTTGCCCGGAAACATTGACAATATTTTAATTGTTCGCTCTAATTTTAACACGCGAGTTTACGATGTATTTGTATTTTGTATATAATAAACAAAGGTGCATTTAATTGTTTTATTCCCCTTTCTTAATACTATTATTTATATATTTTATACGTGTCGTGCGCTTTAAAATTTAAAAAGTGTACGAATTAATAAAAAACATTTCGAATTGAAAGTTTTTTGTTAAACAAAACTTTATGTGAAAGAAATGATGCGAATAAGTAACAAAAAAAAATTAGTGTTTCGTGCTGATTCAGTTGGCTATAGATGCTTACGTGTTTAATCATACAAAAGTAAAGATAGTTACTAAAGCAAATTCTCTTTGAAAAGCAGAAATCGAATGCAAATACAAATATAAAATTAAATCCGAATTTGTCAATAGGGTACCCCCCCTCCCCCCAAAATAATATAAATAGTACAAAAAATTCTTAAAGAAATCTAAAAAAAACTCGAATCGAAATTTAAATTGAATCGAACCGAAAAATATAAAACTCGAATCGAAAAATAAACTCAAATCGAAAAACATTAAACTTAAATCGAAACTAAAATCGATATTTTTGCAAACTTAAACTGAAATCGAAAAGTGGACTTAAAAATTTACCCATTTCCCATCTCTACTTCAAATATTTGGTAAGATTATAAAAGCTAAAGGTACTTTTTTTTTTTTTTTATTCGCGCACGTTTTGTAACAAGAAACGTGACCATTTGTTTACCACTGAATATGGTTTGAATTTCATTCGTTTAACTTAACAATTTTTGCTCGTAAATAGTTGCAACATCACTACTGTCGGTGCTAATAAAATATATACTGTGTAATTAAATGTGTCTGGGGGTAAATTTCATTGGCTAGGTACTTTATTTTATATTTAAATATATACTTAATTATTATTGCGCGGGTATAAATTAATATTATACAGGGTGATTCAAAAGTCAGGTTACATAGGGAAATATTGTATTATGTAATGATACAGGGGAATAGTCACATCACATGTTCGATATGGCCACCGTTAACGGCAATGCACTTCTGCAGCCAGCTAGGAATATCACACCAATGCGCTCCTCCTTCGATAACATCTCATAACTCATTTACCTGCAAAGAAACAGAAAAGCCCTATGTAACCTGACTTTTGAATCACCCTGTATATATGGCTTCGCGAGTACGAGGGGCGAACTCGCCATATTGGCTTTTGCGAGTTACAAAGTTTAAACACGTCGATCTCAAAACTGGTTTGGCGAGTTCGCCCCTCGTATTCGCGACGCCTCGTATGATGTTACTCTCCAGCCACTTAAAAGGCAATGGTATCTCTTACCTCAAAATGTAATGCCGTTAATTAGTAGTTATAATGTTATAATGTTTCAGACCAACAAAGACCCTAGGATCCACTATAATAGTAATAAAATTTATATTAGATTTTTTTTGATGTTTTTATAAACTACAATTCCAAGATTGGTTTAAATACGAAACCTTTATTTTTTTATTTTTTTTATTTGTT